>WSTV01000508.1:0-15033 GCA_019632285.1 Tulasnella sp. 332
GAAGCTGCTAGATGCCCGTGTAGGTATGCCTTGCAAACTCGAATTCACATCCTCCACCACTGCCCGAGATATGAACAAGACGGCCATATACTTCAGAGAGCCGTCCAAAACCTCGACCTGGCCGACCTCTTAGGCACCCCTCATAGCATATCCGCGCTCGCGGCCTTCATTAAAAGGACCGGAGCGTTCAAAAAGCAGTGGTCGCCTGCTTCGCACTATCTCTACCTATCTTCCTCTCGCGGACTTCTAGTACTCTACATACTTCCTGCCTTCCCACTGCCACGGTCCTAGCACCCCAGACCGCCATTTGACACGAACACCATCCTTTTCCTTTCCTTTCTTATCTCCCATGTACCAGTGCGAGGTCCCAGTTAAAACCAGACCGCGGCTTGACACATAACAGCGTTTTAGCGGGTAATAAATTGGACCACATACACAGTGGTGAAAGGGAAGCTGGCATCGGAAAACACAGGTCATCCAGCTCATTAACCGTGGGCGGCGGTGGATGCAGCTACAATTATGGCCTGCTTCGTGTCAAACGTATTACAATTACATTATTATCTCTTGCACCTGGCTCGGTGACCACCTTCTCTCCAATCCCTGTGAAGAGCACAGATATAGCAAAAGTGATAACCAAATATTATTGAGGTCAGCACTCACCTATCCTGACACACCGACCCACAATACATGACCTTCTCGCACCCAGCACAAAAGAAGGTGTCCTTCACAGATTCCTGTTCGTACATTGCGCACTTGTACCAGGAGCACCCAACGAGCCCACGTCGAGAAGATTTCCTTTCTTGGTTTTGCTCCTCACGCAGATCCTTCTCCGAGACCCCAGCGGCAGTACCCAGCTTCAGCCAAAAATCGAGGAAGTATTCTCCACGGGGATTCTTAATGGCCCGGAGGTAGTCAAGCATATGGAGGAAGTCACGACGGAGTGGTGGCCTCAAGGCGGCAGGATCCTGCACCAGGAGGATCCTGACCCGCTCCCAGACTACCAGTGGGTGATCTTCAACTTCTCGCCCAAATATCAGATGATTGTGGTTTCGTTGCCTTCTGGAGGACGTACGTGAAGTTGCCCGAATTATGATCCCCTTCTCGACCAGGCAGAGCAGGTCATACTCGCCTAGGAGGCGTGGTAGGCGTACTGGGGCGGAGAGCCGCTGATCGCTCGTCAGTATGCCTTCATCGGCGAGCATACTTCCTTGGATATGTTAGCTAGAGGCACATTCTTAGGGGATCAGATTTGAGATATGAACCCACCTCACGAGCACTACTGCATTGTATGTTGTTGTATCTTTTTCAGGTCCACGAGGGCTAGCCGCGAAAAGTCTCCAATACGATGATACGATCATCTCCGGCATGTTTTCTCCCGATAAAGAGTAGAGGAAATAGTGTGAAAGCCAAGTTATAGCGTTTATTCTAATGGTGCCCTTCAATCTCCCAGTGGTGACAGAAGACAGGAAAGGGCTACAAAAACTCACACAAGTTTATATGTTTGACTGTCATCAGTCCTCTCCAGAACCTCTTGAAGTCGGGACGATAATGCACTAGGTTGGATTGTCAGCTGTCTTCGTACTGTAGGAAACATAGTGTGAAGGTTGAAAGCTGGTGCGATCTCGGTAGTCGTAGTAGCAGCGATCGCAATCCTAATATTTGCTCCATTACTGCTGTTCTTGTTATAGTCAAGGAAAATCCAAGAGAAGAGCAGGAACTCGTGAGTCTCTTTCGTCATGCAAAGTTGCTCTCTGGTGGCGCGTCAATTCACGATTGCGAACTACACTTTGCAAAATTAGCGAGCCTGGACTTACGTTAGCTCCGGTTCCGGCGGAGTGCGACGAGTTCTCCCTTTACGACCGCATAACTCGAGCAACTCGGCGAAGCCGGTAATGTAGGTGGTAAGCAGGCCCGCTGCTACCCAGTTCGCTGCCACGTAGTGAAACTTCCTCCACCACCCCGAAACAATAGAGGGGGTATGCTCCACGATGTCTTTGATGAGCGTCTCGGCAGCCATTCTTTCAGCGGAGATAGTAAGGGCGGGCAACGCTGTACTCGCCACATCGAACCACACGTTTGTGAGTTTGACTGCGTAGGAACTTGAGTCGCCCTGTAATGCAACGATACTTTTATTTAAGTCAGAGAGGTAATTGTGGATACTGACTAACTGTTGGATCAGTAGCAACTGCTCTGTCAAACAGCGGCAGAAGCGCGTTCACTGTCCCGCTTGCGGCAATTAGCTTCCATTGGCTAGCTGGATTATCAACGCCCAGGCTAGCGGGGCTGCAGTGGTGAAGAAGTTCTTTCCAGAGGTGGTGCAGCTGGTCTATATCTGGAGGCGTTCTTTGTTCGAGTGCATGCTTTACATGGGAGAATCTTTCGTGTATGAGGCGAGACATTGATGTCGATATGGGCCACGAGAGCAGATCGTCTTATCTCCGCAGGTCCACAAACACCGCCCTCGAGATTGGCACTCAGCATCTTGAGCTTGACTGGACTCAATGGCCAGAGAGGTAAACAGCTCAGCAAGAGGCTTAAAGTGGTAACATATCCTCGGTAGGCTTAGTCCGTCTTAAAGCACGCAGCCACTTCAAGCGAGACATCTTCTGCGATTCTGCTGATTAAGCATTCATGACTCACGAGAATCCAGGACTGACGCTTATTGGAAGGGTTGCACATTTTTGGAAAGGTATAGCATAGTAGAGCACATAAGAGAATCAAGTCTGAACGCGACTAGCGTGCAGCAAGGAAGGGAGGAATACACAAGGTATACAAGAACGAATGATGTATGATTACTTAAATAGCAAGCTGTCGGGCGACGGGTGGGCGACGCTGTTGGCAAAGAAAGTTCATGTAAACGCCGGAGTCCCAGAGGCTCCTTTTGTAGATTACTAGACAACGGGCGAAGGATGCCAATGCCAGTGTTTGTGTACACAGCCGAGGTGGGGGAGACATCGGATGTTCGAGTGTAGGATGATGGCTCTCGGCCTTCAAAGGTAAGTAGTTGGGGCTGATGTACAAGCTGCTAGTCCGGTGGGAGAAGCCAGACGGCGGAGGTGGGGAGCCAAAAGCCCAGGGTTAGTATTGACGAGTCACAAGGCGTGCCCAATGCCAAATGCTATACAGGTAGAGTTGATATAAACGGCATCAGGGCAGCCAGTATCCGTAAATGTGAGCTAGGTTGGAAATAAAGGTAGGAAAACTGACATGGGCCAAAAAAAGACAGCCGGCGAGTTGAGGATAGGCTATCCGAAACCAGCTGGGACCCTATGGAAACATCTCGATCACAGGAATTGGTGACTGTCGCTCAAAATTAGGAGCTGGGATTTGGAGTGGGGGCATAGGGATGTGGAATCGACAAGGTTTTGTGGGTTGTCGATCCGATCTTCCCCATCGTCGGAGTCGTCTTCATAGTCTTTCTGAAGGAAATAAAATGGTTCCCTGACCGTTTTTACTGTGACCTCTTTGATATCAAATCCAATCATGTGGTCTTCCGGTGCATTGGTTGCAAGCGTGGTCATCTCTCCGCCCGACATCTCCTGGTCGCGGTCGATGGATGACCTAGCCTTAGCCATGGCCGCAAAAGCGGCAGCAATCGCCGGATGTAGAATCTCTTGATGGACAAGCTTTGTCATCATCTGATTCTTGGTTTGTGATGGAGTGTAGGTAGACCAACGTGGAGGGTGTTCCTTGATCATATGAGCCCATAGAGCTGCTAGAGGACTGTTTTGCGCTTAAAGGATCCGGGACAATCCGATTCTGGATAGATGAAGCCGGGCGGAGCGTGCACGCCGTACTCTTGGCGGGTTCGAGCAAACACGTCTCCGAAACATTCATCGCAGTGGTCATACGACATGAGACAGGCTTATCGGACGAATGAACGGCGCCTATATGAATGGCGAGGGTTCCAGATCGGCCAAAGCTCGTGTTGCAGAAGTGGAAAACGTAGGGTTGGGGGGGGCTCGACGTGCCAGCCCAAGTCCTATTGGCGAGTGTACTCCTTGGGACACTGGGAACAGTTGAAACGGTTATACTTGGGCACATGATAAAGGCTGCTAAAAATGAAGTGGACCAGAAAGTCAGTTGAAAACAGCGGGCCTAGCTAGCAGCTAAAGAAGGCAAATCCAAAAGCCGAGGAGAAACCAGTCGTCCGGATGTGGAGTTGGAGAGCGGGAAGGTTATGATGGACGGACCCCTTAGGACGTCGCGCTTTACGTACCCGAAGGCTGCGGCAGTAGACGGGAGGTGCATTATCGTTGTACATTGAATCAATCAATTCAATCACGACCTAGCAATTGACTTAGGTGAAAGTAGCGGATGTTTTCATCTCCATGGTAAAAAAAAAAACAAGCTGTGCAGCGCGTTGAAAGACGCTAGGAAGTGGGCGCTCGACCTTGCGCACCTCCGCCGATCATCCGATCGATTCAGAACATCTGGGCTTTCTGCAACTTGGTTGAGCCTATCTTTGAAATTGAGTCTGTTTAAGTCAGCTTCTTCAGAGCTAAATAAACGCTCATAGATTACCTTACCTTGGTTTGGATCAGACAGAAGGAGCAGATTCTCGTGAAAGAACCCTCCGAAAGGGGTTGGTATAGACATATATACACCGCATTCGATCTCCTGTTGTGCAAGAACAAATATCCTTTGTGCAATGCACCGATAGATCGGGTGGCCATTTGGCCGGAGGGTACTTCCACCCTTGTGGTTTTGGCGGTTGTAATCAAGGGTATCAGTCTCGAGACAGCCGGGCTGGGGCATCTCACCAGAACGCAGACATACGCTGTCCTGATCAGTGAATTAAAAGGGGAGGGGTTATCCCCAAGAAAGGGTTTTTCCCTTCGTTGCTCCGCGTTCGTCGAATAAGCTTTAGAGGCGGTCCAACAGACCTGGAGGGGTGCATGACGGAGCCGAAAACCACAGCTCGAGAACCTGCTTACATTTTGTTCGGTCTATCGACCACGACGCATCCATCTGACGGTAGCGCTTTCTCTGTTTCCTAGAGAGATCAGACAAAGTGATATGAGAGCGACAATACAGGACGTATCGAGCAATATGATCAGAAAGCTGTCCACCCTCGTCGCATTAGCATGCAGTCCACACTAATCATACGAAAAAGCCAGCCAATCAGACCGAGAAGGTTCGTTATTATCAAGGCCGTTTGAAGAACTTTGATGGAAGGCTGTCACAATCGGGTCGAGCGCGGTCGCAAAACAAGATAGTCAGACAGCAAGCGATGTTGCGCCATCACCCTGATCCTAGGGGATTCGTGAAAAGATTGATTCACACCAATCTGGGTATTATCGGATGGGTCTAAGCTAGCGGCTTTCGACGAGATGATGTACGTGTGATCCGCGGTGCGAGTGGTCAGAGCTATAAAGGGGAAGATGTATCAGAGTAGCGTTTGGGACGCGCAAGCGTCTCGAGGATATGCGGGTTATATTTAAGGCACTTGGGCTATTTGGCATGAAGAGAGTTCTAGATTTGGCGTCTACAATAACAATGTAGGAAAGTTCGAAGGGCTGATTCCTCCCGGTGCAACTACGAGACGGGTGAATAGCGAGCGGATTGCTTGCAGTGTGCCGTGAACATATCCAAGGCACTAGTGTCGCATGCTTAAAGGATGACGCGACCCATGTGAAGCTCGTCAAGTTGGGCCAGGCTGAGAGGGAAGAAAGGTCTTCGTCAGATGAACACTGAATTGCTGAAGAGTGGATGTAGAATTCTTCCATGGCCCCACAGTGAACGAGGAAATCGAGGGTGAGCATGGGCTGGGAAGGGTTTCCTGTTGTTTTGAATGGGCCCAAGATATTCAGCATCATGAGATCACCTACCCACTCTGGAATGTCGTTCGGGGTATCAATTGAAATCTGTATGGAGGCGAGGACGTGCTTCGAAGTGTAGCTGGTGATGATCCGAAATGTCCGGATATTGTTGGTTTGGATGGACCGTAATGATGGGAACCACTGCTCAGAACCTTGCGTCGCCATCACATTCAACCGAAACGTGATCTCCAATCTCTTCAACGACTGGAGAGTCCTGAGTGCCTCGACAAGGCCGCGCTCCAATATCGGGAGTTTGGGTGAGACCCACGTGAGCGACTTATGCTTGCGTGTGGCCTTTGAGAGACATTTTGTGACGTACGCTCGTGATTTCATGAGGTCCCTGTGATAGTAATAGTTTAAGGTGAGTTCCTTCAGTGCGAGAAAGTTACAGTCCTTCAAGCGCTGCAGAAGGATCTAGATCGACTTGAGCGGAAGTTCTGAGCCGATAAGCGACTGGCATAAATGACTAGCGTGGAACTCATTATCATGCAAAAGGAATAATGTAACAAACTTCAGGAGGGGGGTTGAAAAGGCCAGCCCTGGGATCGGTTTGTGCAGAGGAGCCGAAATTGAATCAGAGACCCTTGATCTCCATCACCACTGAAGTATCTATGTTTCCTTCTACTTTGGTACAAAAGCCGACATACAGAATCGGATATACTGGTGATATGGCATGATTTTACGATCCGGATTCTTCGCGCACACAGCTATCGGATCGCTTCCATTCGTGTCCCTGCAAAACTCGGCTGGGGATCCAGAGGCCGAGGTGGCAATGAACAAGCGGGCATACGGACAGTACTTACTTGAGAAAGGGAGGACTCCGAGAGATGCTTGGAAGAAAAGAGGAAACATAGTTCCAGTCTGAAAGTGAGTACAGATCCGCCAGAATTCTCGTACATCGCACGTCTTGCGTCCTCTCTCTTACTTCCTTGCTACCACTGGCAAGGATCCCGCTTTTGCACACGCTATCATATTCACCATCACATTTACCCCCTCAGATGATCTATTCTCTTCAGGGTAACCGCAACCGAGACCCTCCCAGCACCACGGCGCCTTCATATCAGCCATCCTAACTACTACGTTCCTTTGCTCCCGGCGTCCGCAGCTAGCTTGGTTGACTTTCTGGTAAGAGTGCCAGAGGACCCAGAAACCGCCCGGAGCAATATACCTCCACGGATAGTCGGGCGCAGGCTCCAAAGAGGTTTCTTTCTTTTTTGTTTGTTTTTGTTTTTGTTTTTTTTTGTGTGGGAACAGGTGGGAACTCGCTATCGAGCGAACGGCCACTAGTCGCAAAGACCGTGTTTTCCGAATAGTGTGAGGTTCGACTCACTAAACCTCCCATTGTGGCCTTATACAGGGATAGACCACAGGTATTATCTCGCTCACCACTACCAGAGTGATGAGTTTAAACCAGAGCCAGCTCTGGGTGGGAATGACCCCACATACCCCAAGTGTGTCAGTTATATCGACACCGTGATCCAGGGAAGAGAGTATTGGTACCAATTTAATGGACTTGCTCTCTTCACTGGAGGTATGATCGGTAGAACTCATATAAAAATCATCGTTCAGTCCATCATACACACTCCTCCTCCCTAGCCGTGGTCATCAACCACCAGCTTTGAACAGGTACCTGATCTATCTATTAGACCTTTCCACTTGTCGCTTAGAGCTTCCTGTTTCTGTTTGTTTTGGTTTTCTGTTAGTTCCAAAGAGGTTACGACAAGCGATAGAAAGTGTAAGGTGTCCGTTCGGTTGCCAAAGTAACAAAGGCATCTAGGGCGAAGTCGGGCCGGAAAGCCCAGAGATGTCAACATGAGTCAACAAACATCCCTGTACTGCTCTTCCTTCCGTTTCAGTTGATCTCCATCGCAAGTGCAAATTCAATCACAGCTGACATTCGTATTCACTATCCATCTCCACTTTCCTACCCGTTTGAGCATAGCTGTACGTCCTTGCCCTAACCTGGGCATCCCTGAAACAAAAACCTCGCCCGGGGATCACGCTTGGTTCACCACCAAAAGCTCTCTTTGGGACCCCTACGTTCTTTCCCAATTGGGGCTTATATATATAGTTTTCTTCAGATTCCATGAAATGGTGAGTACATCAGCCAAGTTACGAGGAGGCGTCCAAGCAGACGACGCTCATCCAAGCAAACTGACGTTACAGTACAATTGCAGCATGCAGAACGACCCAGGGAGGGGAATACGACAGTTTAGGAAGTGGAAAAAGAGACGGTACGACAACATGTACGATGAACGATTATATACTTACACTAGCCAACCTTCCATCGAGGATCCAAACAAATGTCCAAGACGACCTTACATCATAGCCAAGGACGCCCACTTTACGCAAGCACACACTCTCTGCTTTTCCTTCATAATTGAATGAGAAGAGGACATGGTGCCGTTGGAATGAAGGACGTCTCGCGGTGGGAGCGTTCCATTGGCCGTATGGACAGGTTCACCAGTCGCACTTCAGGAATTCGACCACGACACAGGGCGTGACGCCATCTTTGGTCGAATACACCGCCCTCATGTCCGACGTCTGGTTCATCGACCACTGATCAGCGCCAGGAGGATTGCTCCAGTCGAAGTCGAAAGTGAGATCGCCGTCTTCGCCGTTGCAGGGTGGCGGACCGTGAGTAGGAAGATAGGGTCCAGCTGTGGGATTCATTGTCAGACTCTTGCACTGACGGCGGCCAGGGCAACGACCGCTGATGCCGTCTGACCTGCTGTGTTTGGGATAGCTGGAACCACCCATAATCTATTGGGGACATCGCCCCCAACAGCTCCCAACGTCTCCGGCGTCGATAACGACGGTGGTGAAGTCGCCACTATGGGTTTTGTTGATTTGGGCGCAAGGAATGATTTTGAGGCATTGCTAGTCGCTTGGCTGTTCACTGGTGCGTGGTATGCGGGGGTGTGTGACGGCATTGTAGGTATAGTGAGTGGTGGAAGGGGTGCACGTTAGACAGGACGACGTCGAGCGCGACTTGAGTGACGACTGCAACAGAGCAGCAAGGATTGGCTGTAGTGTGTTCTGGTGGCCCAGTGATTAGTTATTGTCCTCCGAGAACGTGCTGCGAGTTGTTGACGGGGACGGTAGAGCGTGGGGTTATGTGTGAGGGAAGGTGATAGTCAGGAGGGGGGGACTTGGACGAGGGGGGAAATGCGAGCTGTTGAAGGAGGTCTGAGATATCAGACCTTGGCCTACGCTATTTGTTGGGGAGGCGCTACCGGTTGGACCCAAGGGGGCGGCTCCGTTCGCTCGAGACCCTGGCCCCATTAGACGACGGGTGATCCGCGCTATCGGCACTTCAAGATTGGATGTCGTTATTGGCCGAATAGCTTTACATTTACTTGATCATTCTTGCTGTCACCAACCTTCATCTCTATCCTCTCTTCTATCCATTGTTTGAAGCCATCCAAAAAGGGGGTTCAAACTACCTTCGCTCTTGACAAGCCCCAAGCACAGGTATTGAACAAGCTAGAATGAAAAGTGGCCATCTCTAACCTCTTAGGCGCTGCGCTTCTTCACAGATATTCTTTAAACATCGGTTGCAACGCTCATTCAGTATACCAAAAAGCGATACCGTACACGTATAGCCACGCCCATAAGGGGAGCCACGGTTGCTACATTAGTAGATGACGAGAACCATCCACGCCCAATTAAGCGTTCCCTAGATAAAATCTTCCAGTGGTGCTCGGTTCTATTTTGTTTCCGAGAAACCGGGCCACCAGGGCCACGTTGCGGCCAACATTGGCACCGTACACTCACCTTCTTAGGATTCTCTGAGTCAACCGAAACGCTGGCCCTAAGACCTCGAGCCACCAAAAAAAAAGAATGCGGTGACTGCGGTCAGGTGCAATCCTAGACTATCCCTCAGGGACAAGACCCAGGGACTGGCACATATAGGGATTCATAATTCCGCCTTTTTGGGTCGCCAAGTCTTGCCGTTCACTCCTTTAAGTCTCACTCCCGGTCCGGCCGATGTTATTTCATCAAGCTTACGAAGACAAGATACGGCCAGACCTACAGCTACAGTAATTCTCTACATTAGCTCCCCAGAGCTCCTCCCCGAACAACATCGGGGTATAACCCATGGTTCACAACTAAAGCGCAGGTACTGGCACACCACCAGTAATTTATTTCCCAGGTTGGAAAAATTGTATACTAGATATATAAGGTACATCGCTTGAACGAAAGGAGTTCTAATAAGGAGGCAGCCTAGCCCACCAACCACTCAAGGGCCGGTGATATCACTTAGAAACAATGTATGTTACAAGGAAAAGGTATAATTTTCTACTCCAAAACAGCTAATGGATTCGTACCAAGACTGATGTCGGTGAACGTGGCCGTTGTACCAGTGGGCTAAGAGCAAGTAGAATTCCTGGGGCTGTGCGAGTCAGCGAGATTCCTCTTCGTCTACGACAGATCAGGGTCGTAGTTGCTTTGTAGGTGAGTTAAAAATTGAGGCTTCTCTTCGAAGTGAGCTACCCCGGCACCCAAGCTGGAAGAGTCATTGCTCAACCGCTGCACTGGGCATCTCTATCAATCAGAGCTTTCCCCCTAAAGGCCTGCCATGGCTGGTCTAACCGATGCTTTGCACGCTCATCGCATGTTGAAACACAGGACCTCGCTTCATGTGGCATTACTGACTAAATATCTCAGTGTGGCACTTCAGCTGAAGCGGGACCACAACTCTATCTTATCTGTCAGGCACACAAACATCTTAGTCTTCCTTCACCCAAGATGCCATATATGACTATCTTCGAATGCACCTATTGTCGCCTCTTACTCAGAGATTAACACTACCTGTGTGAGTAAACGTAAGACCTTGGACGGGCTCAAATGAGATATTCGAGAGAAAGGCTAGTCTACGGATGAGCTCAGGAAAGGAAGAGCACTGGATTTTAACCCTAAACTGGCGTGAAAAACTGCAACATGACCGATGTATGTGTTCGATGACTGTTCGTGAGTCAGGCATGGTGTGCGACCCTACTCATACTTTGAACATTTGTCATCCATATCTAGGTAAATTTCCTTGTTTTTCCGCGGGGAATCCACACTTTATCCTTCCTCTCCCTCCGCTCAATCACTCTTACTGCCTTATCTATCGAATGGAAACCACTGATGTGAAGTCTCTGGAAACGGTGGTACCGGCCGTGCTTGGTGAAGCCGCCCATCCGGAATCCTCCGAACCGGCACCCACAACCGACGCTGTGATGGCAGACAAAGCCGCCGCAACGACAAGCGCCAAAGGCTCTGAGGAGCACGATAAGGCGGAGACGTTGAGACAAAGTAAGTGAGTTCCACACACCGTACGTCAAACTGGTAGATTGTAATGGCTGGCTGGGTAACAACCGCTAGCGCCGACCCATCTCGTACCTTCAGAATCGGTTGATCTCCGAGCTACATGATGCATGCGTCATCCCATTTCCAACCGTCTTGATTCTTCTCCACTTAATACCATGACCGAGGACCAACTAAACAATCTTTGCTTGCACAGTTGAATTCTACCTCGGAGACTCCAACCTCCCATACGATAAGTTTATGTGGGCTTTACACACCAAGACCGCACATCACTGGATTCCCATTTCCGTCCTATCTTCTTTCAAGCGCATGGAGCCATACAAGCATTATGGCGTTCCTTGGATCGCCAAGGTCCTGAAGGAGGAAAGCGAAGAGCTATTGGAAGTGGACGAGAAGGGAGAGAATGTGAGGAGAAAAACGGCGTTGGTGCCACCAGGCATGCAACAGTATGAGAACAGCGTCTACGCCGTGAGTCTTCTGGCCTCAATGTCTGCCGAACAGATCGCAGAAGCGCACATAATAATCGATACATCGACGCGTTGAACAGAAAGGCTTCCCGGACCAGAGGCCAGGGTTGCAGCAGGAAATCGAAGCTTTCTTCACCACGTATGGACAAGTAGCTAGCGTTCGCATGAGACGCGCAGAAGACCGAAAGTTCAAGGTGAAGCGGTATGGTCATGGTAGTAAAAGAATTCAACAGTTGACTCTAATTTCACGATATTCCAACAGAACTCAGTCTTCTGCGAGTTCAAGTCCAACTCTAGTGCACTGGCCTTCCTCGCTGCCGACCCCAAACCCAAGTTCGAGGATAAAGAGTTGTTGACCATGTCCAAGTGGGTTATTCAACTTCGAAAATACATGATCTGTTAGTCTGCTTCGCAACTAAACCTGAATTCCAGGGACGCATACGTCACGACAAAATCCGCCGAAAAAGGCTTCCCGAAGCCAAACCCGATGCGCGTCTTGGCGGGGAACATGCGGAAGGGGTTCAACGCGTTCACCCTCATGGAAGAAGAGGCAAAACGGGCTGCTTCCAAAGGGAAGGGCAAGACCACCGGCGGGGCGAAATCTGGCGAGGACGACGAGGAAGATGCTGGTGATGATGATGTGACGGTGTCGATGGAAGGCAAGACGTACAAGGTCAGAGAGGATGGGACTGTCGATGAAAAGGAGGTGGAATATCCGAAGGCGAGGGTGATGGTTTATGCTGGCGCGTCGAGCGAAGGGAATGTCAATTTCAAGGATATTAAGGTGTATTTGTTCGCTTTGCGTTCCTGGATCTGTCATACTCATATTGAGTATTTTTATGTACACAGGACGCGTTATCGGGCTCTTTTGAGAAGACGCCATACATCGCCAAGGACTTTGAGAACGATCCTACCAAAGGCTTCGCTCAGTTCAGCAAGGAGGTGAACGAGCAAGACGTAGCGACCGTGCAAGAGAAGGTACCAAAGATCGGAGAAAGCGACGTGACGTGGTCAATTGCATCAGGTGAGATCTCATTTTCATTTTCTCTAGACTGGGAGGAGCTCAAATGCTGAGAAATGATCCTTGCATGCCTTAGAGGAAGAAGAGCACCGATACTGGATCAACCGCATCAACACCCAAGCTGAGCGGAACTTGAAAGAAAGCCAAGGCTGCGGTCAGATCAGTGGTGGACGTGGCGGACGCGGTGGCCAGAGGGGTAGGGGTGGAAGGGGTGGTGGCCGGGGTGGCCGAGGCGGACGTGGTGGTGGCAAGGACAGAGGTCGGGGAGGATCGCGAGGAGGACAGTCTGATCGGGGGAACAAGCGCAAACGTGAAGGGGATGGAGAGAACAGCGGTGCGCCCAAGAGTGCGGGTGGCGTACCGACTGTTGCGAAGAAGGCGAAGGTGGATGATGCATAGAACCACGATTTGCCAACATCCGGATTTATATATCTTATCATGATCGACACGAAAAGTTGGATGGATCTGTACGCGGTTTGGTTGGAATTCTAAATATCTCTGTCGTGTAAAGGGGACCAATCTACGCTGGTTAGCTCATCTAGACGTTTAGTAGCTATAGAGCTCCAGATCTTCTGTGAATATACGCGGGAGATCAGGCGGCCATAGTAACGAACATGTGGGACGACTGCCAAACTCTTCAACATGAGTAGCCATTTTGGGCCGCCATCATGGTGAGCATGTACAAAAGCGCAGAAATTTCACAAGCAGCTCATATATCCTCGAATAAGCTACCGCCCCCACATCCCATCAAGTTCGGTCCGGATCATGGTGGCTCAACAAACCACTGAACCTTACTGAGGCGCACTTCCTCTGCCTGCGCCGGCTCCACGTTCAATACGGTATCCACTTGCCCCCTTCAAACTTCCACCCCGCTGCCTCTTGACTCGAAGCATTCGAACGCATCGGCTCCTTGTTTATATCCACCCCCCCTCACGCATACGCACGAACGAGGATCGCGGAAACCTTCACTCAATCCTCGAGGATACTGGCCATCTTTTATGGCAAGGGCAGAAGAGGACAGTACACGTACGTTTTTGGTAGGGCTACTCGATCGACGAAGCTAATGTTCTCGAATCTCTTCCTTCGTTTTTGTTCAGCCTTCCCCTACCCCGAATCGCATCTTGACTACACGTTTTATGAGCTCAAGCGATTACAACTGATACGTTTTCGCTCGTGATATTCTACTATGGCAACGCTTTCTACGGAATCAAATGAATCCTACCAGGCGAAAACCGCGAAAACAGACCCTAGATTGACTCGCCTATCTTCATAGCCGGACATCTCCTATTTGCAATCGGGGTTTAACGGGGGTGAGTAGGCTACACACTCTTGAGAAAGGTGCCAGTCTCTCACATTGCGTTAAGGCTAATGTCCTTATAAACCGTCTCGGTGGCGCTATGCTCTGCGACTTCGGCCTCGCAAAGGTCCCTGGGGATGAACCGTCGGGTCTCACCACAAGTGACGGCGCCATTGTCAGGGGTCCCGTCAGATTCAGCAGTCCTCAAGTTCTTGAAGGGGAAGAGAAGTCGTTGCCAAGTGATATCTGGCCGTGGGGCTGCCTAGTGCTTCAAATAAGGGAGGGAATCTCTCCCCTGAGGACATCCCAACATGCCTACCCGAGCAGATCGTCAAGGACACTATGTCACACTCGGATGTCCGCACTGAGCTATAAGTTATTCGCAGAATCTGGGAGGGCGTGCTTCCAGGGTGCTACAAGCGCATCCTGAAACGCATGAAACCTTCGGAACTCGACGAGCTCCTTCAACAATGCTTGGTTGGGGATATCTCCGGCCGGCCGGACGTTCGCGTGCGTTACCACCCACTTCAATCATCTGTACGTCAATCACTTATAGCTTAATAATATAATATAAGTCAGATCGATACTCTCCATCCTTCATTGCACAGATGATCTTCATCCTGGGCCACAGAGCCACTTGCAAGCTCAACCATTTTATCGTCCCCTCCACCGTACGGATAGACGTGTACTGGTCCGTTTAAATCCAACTGCTGCCAATGAACCCTGCTCACAAAGCTGCTTTGGTTGATACATTGGATGACCTAGCAAGACGCCTGGAGAGCTTGGAAATGGCCGAGGAAGCCGTTTGCTCGCGCTCAACCGCTTCGAATATTCGACGCCATCTTCTCATTCCCGAGGTTCAGCAACAACCTATATCCATAAAGCAACAACCAGACTCTATAAATGCACAGGTGCGCGCCTATTGGATATATAATGACCTATATACTCTCCATCTATAGACTCAGAAACGGCGCCTGACGAGTGATCGCGAGAGCAGTGAGAAAGCGTCAAAATTGAATCCGGCGCCGTATCCAACCCATCCGGAGCCGTAGAGTGGCCAACCAGGACCCTCGGATTGGACAGGGGCGTTGTTCAAGGTGTCAGACAGTTTAT
>WSTV01000509.1:0-12241 GCA_019632285.1 Tulasnella sp. 332
TGGATGCATACTTTCAATTTCCACGGACATTGATCACCCGCCAAAAGTGAGTCGGAATAATCCTTCAGTCTCATATCTGCGAGTTGAGTATGACAGCCGTTCTAGGTGTTATACTTCCTGCGCTCCTGTTAGTATTTCAATGACCAAGGCTGAAATAGACGTTGGACACAATTCTCTTGCTCGCCTTAATCGCCTCCTCGTTGGACGTCCTAAGCTTTTTCCTGCAACATTATTATCCTCTGGATGCTGCATACCGCACGGTCCTGCAATTTGCGGATCGTTGTAGCTTCCGCTACGTTTCTTTTCATAGAGAGCGGTGAGATTCAGCTTGTACATCCAGTACCACCCGAGATAGCCCCTATTACCATTTGCGTAGTAGTCTACATTGCTATTTGTGTTATGGAGGCTCTCCATATCAGCTCCATAGGTACAGATGTTGCCCGCAGCGTCGCCCTCAGCCTCGCAAACTTTACCTGTACGCCGTTTAGTCTTGGTACATAGTCATAGCCCAATGCACTCGGGAGACAATAGATTGTGCTGAGACTAAACTCTTTCGACAGCTGACAGGTGGGTTGGTAGGCGGAGCCAGTATCGAGAGACCCGCAGTCTGTACAAGACAATAATGACCAAGTTCAGCGACCGCAGCAGTTTATACATCTCGATTATATTTGCGGGCTTCGCTTTCTCGCCTGGGTGGGTGGGTTGGCAATAGGATAAAGCTCCTAGTAAGCGCCCACAGCAACCAGCAATTGCTGGGACATCTTGATGAATCAATTTTAGGATGGCATCTTCGCATCAACTAAATGCATGGCCTAACGGTTGGCAAGGTACCGGATTTTAATTTAATATATTTCCTTACGCATCACAAGAGTGCGAACGTAGAAAATGTGGTTTAAATAGTCATTTACGGAGTCTCTAGGTACACTAAGCAACCAAAAAGTACTGAGCCAATTGGTGAAGGTGAGATGTGGTTTGACTGTGATAAGGGGTGGGGCGTACATACTGTTTTTGGCAACAGAGAGCAGATACGGGTGTATTTAGGGTATGCGGTATGGTCCGAAGAGGCTACAATGTTAAGGAAGGAGCTGGGATGCCACGAAACAGGGGTATTCCGGATGCATGACGGCAAATCAGCTGGCAATAATTAGCTCACTACGTCCGGGAGCAGAGAGTGTAAAGATTCCAGCAGCTTAATTGCAGTGCCAGCAGCCCGCGGCAGTTGCCACTGACATTTGCGCGACCTCCCCAAGAAGCCCTGCTGTGATATGAATGCTACACACATCACTTGCACCTAGGCATTATTAGCTCAGGCTACTTTCCCAGTAGTGTTTGAGTGTATATTTCCAGAATCTAATAGTATGTGCTTCCAGGAGTGGCTGCTACGCTCCATGAGGCACTCTTTGATATGAATAACTCTGGGAGTCCAATTGTGTATCCCCTCTCTGGGAGATGCATCCAAACCCCCGGGAGACCCCTTAAAGCGTGTATGACTAGCTTGCCCTGATTACTCACAATCTAATCCTGGTGGTCAATCTGAAGAGAGGATATGGTCGTGTCAGGTACACAGTGACTCCAGAAGGTTGATATGGGCATTGAGAAGCAACCCCTCCATCTCCCTAAGAATGTTCAGAGATATGGGATTGATTAAAGTAAAATATGGCGTGAATACAGGTAGCGTCGCGTAGACTATCCGCTGAGGTGTCAGATCCATCCTGCATTTACAATAAACAGCCATGGCTCCCAAAAACGCCCCAGCGGGCCAAAAGTTGCGCTAAACAAACCTCGATCTCCCAAAAAAGAAAAATTCTGGTTCCTCACTATGACCTCTTGGAGATGTGATCGAAACATGCTGTTAGAGGACAGTGGGGTATCCTTGACTCTAGACCAAGATCTTAACTTTGGTTGCGATATTCATTGGAGAGGCTGTTGGTAGATGGCTTTAGTCACATTATTATAGAGAGTGATAACTTAGGTTGCTTTAGAGTGTCAGTCACTACTCAGAGCTATCATATCTGTCGAGCTAGCCATGTTCAAGCGCCGGGAAACTCGGCTATCTAGACTACGGCCTGGTCATGCATAAGCTAAGTGTATTGATGGTTGGGAGGCACTTCCACCTTCCTATACTCATCTTTCTATCCAGATGGGTAGTTTCCCGGGAAAATTGATATCCAAAGGCTCAGCATACAGCCACCCAAAATAACCTTCCTACGCTGCAATCGTCTTCGGAACAGCTCCTGTCATCTTCATCAATGCCACTGACACAGACACATTATCGACGTAATTCGACAGCTCTCGATCCACACCAGGGGAGCTCCAACTGAAATCGAGAGTATCAACGAGTTTTTTCAACTTCTTGATCGCAGCTTTGGCCTTCGATGATTTGCAAGCTTTGGGCAGGTGCAATCTGTTTAGTTGACAGATAGTTCAAGCCAGTCCCCCATCTGCAATCTCGCCCATTCGCTGTCTGAGCAAGACCCGATCCTTCCAAAGCGGCTCTCCGCCACTGGTATAACGCCTTGCGGCTTCAGCTCAGTAAATGACTCTAGAGCAAGCTCTCGAAGGTTTGGTAGTGGAAAGCAAGGGAAGGCTTCTAGTGTCATCGGTTGACTGAGGTAGTAGATGATATCGCGATTTTTGTATACGTCAAGTGTCGTAAAGGAGGAGGCAAGCCGGCACATCGTCAGGGCGGACAATAAGAAGTCAGGGGTGCTAATGCTCAGACGAGTGTGTACAGAGGGCTCTGGCCGGTGAATACAATTGATAATCCACGCCAGACTGTCCGTAAGAGACTCGGGCGCTTTCAAATAGATCGATCCACCCTCGCTGGCCTCGTAACACAAGCCTTGTTCGGAAAACGAGATGGAAATGACGGCGGCGAATGCTACTTGTGACGTCAATACAGAAGTGTGATGCTGCTGGGCTTCGGATATGAAGGTGTACTTCAGGATAGTGACTGCGATAGAGAACTTCTCGCAAGCGGGGATGCGAAGGACTAAGAAGATGTAGGCAGAGATAGCCGCGTTCACCTCCATATCGAATACGGCAAGCGTAGAAGGTTCGATTGGTGATATGTTAGTTGGCACGGCTTCTGTCACGGCCAATTCGTAGTAAATCTCCAAACAAACTGGTCTCGGGCATGCTCTTAGGACCTATGCCAACTGGGATGCAGCAGGGCTTACTGCGCTGGCTTCTACGTACACAGTGAGTGTCTCCAGTTTGGCCGACCGAGGTGACTCCCAGTTGATTGGGATATCCCATAAGGACAAGGCCCAAAGACTCTCCGCCTGCAACCTGAACGGAGTGAACAAATGACCTATCTGTATCTCTAGGCCATAATCAACCACCAGCTTATCCAACAATGGCGCCGACGATGCGCTAGGATATTATAGCAGGAGTTTGTCCGCTCGGGCTCGCGCATCTGAAACCATCAAGTTCGCAATTTTCCATCGATGAATCTCCTGATACGCCTTTTCCACGAACGAAGCTAGCTGTTGCTCATCCGGCATCCGGCATCGGTTGATTCATCGTCGCGGTCGCCATAAGAGGACTAATCGCATTGGAATTCGGGTATGAAACGAGGACTGGCCAGTGGAGCCTACGAGTCTTGACACGACCTGGGGGCTTTGTTGGTGATTCCAAAGAGAACATCCATGTAGTGATCGTTCCAATTCTGTCTTTGGCGTGTGTGTGGTTTACCTTTGGACGTGTGAGCGTGAGCTTCTCGTGCTTAGCTAATTTGCTTCCATCGACCCCAGCATCTCCCCAAGCACCTCGCGTAGTACATTGTTTACGACAGCAGCCTGTGTGACTTCCAAGACAATTTACCACGAGTATGAGATTCATCTCGACACACATTGTGCACGTAGTATGTTGATTTACACCCAGTTGAAGAGTGGGCCATGGTAGATATAAAGAGGCGAATCTCGATGGTCCGAAACCCTTCTCCGACTATGCGGATTAGACACACAGGTCTTCTCTACTTCTTGCACATCTAGTGATATGCTAACAAGACAGTGATCATTCATTTCCCATACTTCGGAGCTACGTTGACTCTTCGTTAAGCTAAAATCTTCAACAAGCTTTCTCACATGCACACGCCACTTTCTGCTGTACTATGGGACCATCCCCGGTATAACCCCCGAGTCTCCACGGGATTGATTTTATTTCTTGTTTCGAGCAGTATAAGGCGAGCATGAAGTCCTGAGAAACAAAATACCAATGCATTTCTCGATTTCCGTAGACTGCGTTGTGATTCTGCCCAGTATTCTGGCAATTTCTAGCCAAGCCAAGCAGTACAACTATAATATATCAATACAATCCCGTGCCTCTGTCTGTTCAAGTTAACGTCAAGCCCAACTTGCGGAGGGTTGATGCTGCTTATTCTGGCCGCCGTCATTATAGCCACAACAAAATAATAGGATCGAGCCTATAAAGTCAAGTCACCCCAATGGTATGCGCCATCTTCGGTTGACTGGAATGGTCTGCGATAAAGGCTGAGAACTGATACAACACGTGGGTCTTTCCAAAGCCACTCACTAGGGAGTAAGAACTGTTGATTTCCAGGAGGTATTCGAGGCCGATGAGTCAGCTCACACGGTCGTATGGTTTTCCCATTTACCTCCTTTCCTCGACCAAAAGGTCGTGTGCCGAAACCTAACGACTGTTAAAGAGTCGTTCGACACCCCCAGCGATTCGAGAGCTTGGTGCTCAAGCTCTAGGTCTTCAGCTGAGTGCATGTCGCTATATTCGCTCAAGATAATAAGACTCTGCAGCTGAGGGAGTCGCTGCACATCAGACATGAAGCGATCCAACACGAATGTCTGTTGTTTTCCCGAGGAAGATATTTAGCCTGACAATTCTCAAGAATCTGAGCACTTGGGGAATTTACGTACCAAATAGACTTCACCTGTGATCGATAATTTCAAACATTGGAGGCGCGGGAAGTAGTCCGCAATGTCAAGGAGAACGCTGTCGTGCCACAGGATTTCAGAGATGTCCAAATCTCGCAGCGGCGTTGCCCCTTTGGCCAACTCGGACATTAACTCCCTACCCAAGTTCCGGTATGTGTCGTGCAGCTCCACCTCTATCGCATGTAAAGGTCTTTGGCGGACAAAGAGCGTAGCGAGGGCATATGGGCCGTTGAACGACGAGAGTAGAGGTATCGATGTGGGAGGGAGTGTAAATGGTCCTCGCGCGACAGCGTTTCTCCGGGTGTAGATCTTCAAGTTTGATAGGCGAGGACAAAGGGCGAGGAAGTCCAGGAATTGCTTCATGGCAATGGCGTCTATCGGCTGGGAGACTGCCAAGTCCTGAAGCTTCTCAAAGGAGTGGTTCACGTTGCCTGACGGGATCTGGAAGATAGCTAGCGATGCAGTTCGACTGAGATGAAGTAAGGAGAGATGGGGGCCGAGGGCGAGTCGGGTAACCAAGGCCGCGGCGTTCGGTTCACGAAGCTCGTCAAGGATTAACTCCCTGATTGTAAGCGTCCGAGGATCTAAATCGAGCTTTGCTGTCTCATCGCTGCAATACAGGTTCCAGCAGCTGAAAGTGAAGGGATGCTGGAGATGATATAGGTGATAGACCATATCATCAGTGAGCCACGTGTGAATTATGCGGATGTTTCGAAGATTATGTAGCTGAACGAAGATGTTGCGGATGCTCTGAGCAATGCTGTCGGCTCCTTCGTACACGCGCTTTGTGTTGATCTCGATAGATTGAACCCAGTGCCTTGTCTCCACTCGAGCTCTTAGAACGCTGATCAAAGCCGAAGAGAGATGACCATTGATTAGCAAGATGTTGGCGAAGAGCAAGGGTTCGGCCAGCTGGAGGAATAGTTGTGACGCCTGGCAGACACTCAGCAGATCCTGTTTCTTCCCTGGAGCGTTATCCAGTGCATTGAAGATGACCAGCCAGAGCTCAGGGTAGAGATCGCTCATAGTGCCTTTATTTGATATTGAGACAATCAGGGGGTGATCACGGCTTGAGGTGGGACGGAACTCACCACTCAAGTTCTCAAGACGTGTGTGAGCAGGAGCGCGGGATATTGATACCGGGGACAACATTTGGTCCCAGGATTCACCGTATTTGTTAACCTCCCACCCGCGCAATTGCACCTAAAGGTTTCGAAGATGGACTATACGAGAACTTGCTATTCGTGAATAGCTAACCTGGAAGAGTGCATGCCTACATATCCTCGAGCTGCCTTTGTTTTACTTACGATAAATGCCTGGGCACGTTCACTGTGCCTTTTTGGAAGTCGCCGGTATGCTAATGTTGGTACCTGAGCCGCATTTTCGGCCAATCTTGCGTCGCCTTCTCACCCCTCGAAACACGCTCACCGCCAGACAGCTGACGTAGGACGACATAGTAGACCCGCGCCATGGACAATGAACGACGACGCGGAAGTATTTGGTCGAGGAACGCGCGTTTGAGTCCCCTCGTCTCGCTTCTCCTCCTCCTCCCTTTGTTCTTGTTCCTCCCCCGCTGGACGGCGACTCGATACTTTACCCTCCCCGAGCCTCTGACCGAGCAGTGAGTCCATTCACCACCATTACCTACTACAATTACGAGGGATCCTGACCATCCATGCTCAAGGTATGATGTGAGTGCTGTCCCACGACTTCCTTTCTTGTTGATTCAGTTTTCAACATGGGCGGCCTTGACAAACCACAAACCGCCTGATGTGGTTTTGTGCACTTGCGAGTTTGTTCCCGGATACTCTCGGCAAGCCTGAATTTTATCCGGCCAAGTGTGAACATCAAACATTCAACAATCGCCACCCGAACATGTTTGGTTAAGGAACCCGCTCACTCACCCTTACTGTGCCTGTCCTAGATTCATACCGGGCTCCCTCAAATTTCCGAAACCGCTATCCTCCAGCATTCCCGTTACCTCTCAGAAAACATCGGCTACCGCACCGTTGGAACACGTGAACATGCGTTGGGCGATAAATACGTGTTTGAAGAGGCGAATAAGATCAAAACTCTTTGTGATGACATCCTGAAGATGGGGCCCACGAGGAAGCTCCAGTGTGAGGTCTGGAGACAAGAAGGGAGCGGTACCCACAGGTAGCGTTTCCGTGCACTTGTTTTGTGATCATGATGAGCTGATTTCATCTTTTATTTCCGGTCCCGAGGTTTGATATGATGGGCAAACGCGTTTATAAGCAGTACGAAAAGCTCTCAAACATAATCCTTCGCGTCTCGGATGGTACGAGGGAAGGAAAGCAACACGCTTTATTGCTCAACTCACACGTGGACTCGACCGTGCCCAGCCCGGGTAATCATGGCTTTCAATGTAATCCAATTCAAACGAATCTGACACTGGAAGATTTATGGTAGGTGCCGCTGATGACGCTATGAGCGTTGGCATTATGCTCGAGATCGCTCGCGTTCTCGTATCCACACCAAACTGGGAACCCAGGCATGCGATCGTGTTCCGTGAGTGCGGTGCCTCTCTCCTATAGGCTAGACGCGAATTTCCACTCACTCATAACTACCATCTTGGCGGATGAAAGTATTCAACAATGCTGAAGAATCCCTACAAGACGGCTCGCATCTCTTCGCCACACAGAGCCCTGTCGCAGATAGCATCCGTGCATTCATCAACCTCGAGGCCGCTGGGTCGACAGGTCCTGAGGTCCTCTTCCAAGCGACGTCAGAGGAGATGATAGAGGCTTATTCGCATGTACCCCGGTGGGTCTTTTCTTTCTTTCTTCCGCCCTAAAGACAAACGGATCGAACGATTGTGCTGTTGGTAGACCTTTTGGCACAGTCCTTGCAAACGACGTCTTCCAGAGCGGCATCATCCTCTCAGAGTGAGTGCTCTTGATCACCGCAGAACCCACTTCTCCTTGCTGACAGGAATCGGATCGGGCCCTTGTTAGCACAGATTTCCGACAGTTTGAGGAATATGGAAATCTCACTGGACTGGACGTAAGTCTGGTCACCAAACTCCACTCAATCCGCTATAGTTAACACGTCACAAATCCGGTTCTTTGATTCAGATGGCTCTGGTTGGTGATTCTTACCTATACCACACACGCAAGGACATCGTGCAGAATATCCAACGCGGCGCCCCGCAACACTTTGCGGAGAACGTATTTGCGATCACAACCTATCTCACCTCATCCCCTTCCTCACCGCTCCCGAAACTCGCAAAATCATACACCCCGCCGAACTCGGTGTACTTCTCCCTCTTGGGGACATACTTTTTGCACTACTCCACTGAGACGGCTTGGACGCTTCTCGCTGCCATCATGGCCGTGTCCGTAGTGATTCTCGGCATGACTACGACGTGGTCGGAGAGCGGCGTGAGGGTCCTTGCAATGGCAGGGTTAGGTGTGTTGGGGAGTATCGTCGGAGCGGTCTTGTTTGCTAGTTTGGCTGCGAGTATCATGGTCAAGGTGCTTGGAGCTGGAATGAGCTGGTATTCGCGAGAGTTCTCATGCTTCATATTGTATGGCCCTCCAGCTGCCGCAGGTTCGTCTTTGCTCGAATAGCTATCATTTCTTACACATGAGCTACCATGTTATTAACCTTTTCGTTGGCGCTGATAGGCGCAATCACCGCTCAGTACCTCGTCACCTCCCGCTCCTCACCTATCGAAGCCCGCAAACTCGAATACGCTACTCTCATGGCTATGCATTTTTTCTTCATCCTCACTGCGATTGTCCTCCAAGCCTTTAAGCTCGGTTCATCTTGCGTTTTTGCCGTGTTCTCCCTCGGCTCGCTCACCGCGCTGTTCTTGAACACACTCCTCAACGCAGCGTTGGACGGAGATATGACAGATATCCCGCTCGTGTCGTACATCGTCGCTCAGATTGCTCCATTGATCATTGGCACGGAGTTGATTGTGGGGTTGATGACGATCTTCGTTCCTTTGACAGGACGGTTGGGAGAGGTATGTAGTAGTCCAGGACCAATTGCCTACGAAGACTGGGCTTGCTAATCATGACTCTCCATCTTAGTTGGCACCCGTCGAACACATTATCGCAGTCATGAGCTCGGTCATGACCTTTTTCGTCCTCTCGTTCCTCTTGCCCTTTTTGCACAGGGTCCGACGCAGCGTTCTCCTCGCCACTATTTTTGGTCTGCTGGTGGCCACATTCGTGATCATGGTGACGTTCGCGTTCGGCATGAGCCCCTTCGATCCGATGCATCAAAAGCGGGTGTTTGCGATACACTTCGAAGATGTAAGCTTCGTCTTTCTTTCCCCCTTCCTTTGGCCTAGATGAGATGTAGATTGACGAGGATACTTGCTTCCGCCTCAACCACAGCTGAACACCCAGGAACACCACCTCCACCTCGCGGCTTCCGACGGGGCGCCTGGGTTCCCCGAAATAGTCCAAGGCTTGACCCAGAAGTTCGGAAATCAGTATCAGGGAGCAACACCCGTGCTCATGGACGACGATAATGCGGACTGGGACATCTTATACCCTTTCTCTCAAGTGCGCTCTAATATCAGTCTCGTATGCTCTTGTGGGATCGACCGCTGGCTAAACTCTTTTTTTTTATCATTGTTACTACAGTTTTTGACCCCATACAAGATCCCGTTGATGCAGCCTTATGGTTACATGTCGCCATTCACATCGAAGTTCACTGTCACAGCACAGAACGATGTGTTCAACCACAGAACGAACACCCGCCAGCTCACGCTTGTCATTGATCACCCTGGCGTCATTTGGACCGTACGTCCATCTGTTTAGACGCCGTGTCCCGCCACGCTTAACAGGATTTTGTTCTTGTATAGACCATCGCCTTTGATGCTCACATCTTGAAATGGAGCATCAACAGTCCACCAGAACCTTACCTCACCAGACATCACATCAAGGAGGCGTCGTTCTATGGCGTCAATCAGTGGACTCTCGAGCTACTCATCCAACTCCCCGCCGAAAAAATCCATCCAGAGCAACAGAAGCTCAAAGTCAACTTCATGGGCCTCGTAGAGAAGCGCGGCTGGCCTGGGAAGAAGTTTGATGGCGACGATAGCCCATCGATGGAGTTATTGAGCATGATCGACGCTTACATGCACGAAACTTCGGGAGATTCCGTCGATATGATGTTGGTTGGCTGCGTTGGAGGTTTCGTGGAGCTGTAAATGACGGTTCTTTGTTTTGTTGGTGAAATGAGTATGGACCATGCCCTTTCATATCATACTTCGATTGTCCGATGTTCACATCCATGTCAGTTGCTTTGTACGCACTTAGGTAGCTCTAGATTTAGATTTTATGCCGGTTTTGTCATTAGGCGTGGGCGTGAGGAACCGGGTATTGCGGACAGATCGCGCAATTTGGGCAGATATCCACACCAGATCCTTTTACATGTCAGCCGAACAACACTTCCCGCGTCCTACGCTCTGTGTGCATTCCACCACCCATGGCTGATTTTGAAACGATTCCAATACTAGATTGGTCACTGATCGTCAGAGGAGAGAAGTACAGCTTCATATCGCAGCTGCGACAAGCATTCATCACTGTCGGCTTCTGCTATCTGAAGGCAGGTCAAAAGAGCTGAGATAGTAAATCGGATCAGCTTTGTCTTACCCGACTCTCTTACCTCTGCAAGGATCCCCCTGTCGATAAGGTCAGCACCGGATTGCGATGCGAATGTATATAAGGCGCTCTCCTAAGGCCCCACCCTGTGACCGAATAGACCACTACGGCTCGACTCGTCGACTATGTACCAAAGCTCTTCGACCTCGATGAAGTCAGGAAGGATGCACTGGGGATGGTCAATACGCCCCATTTCCTGGGCTACACACACTGGGCCGTTCAACCCGAGTACACTGCTGGCCAAATCGACATGCGGGAACAATTTGATTTTGGAACAGATTATCAAAACCAGTATCGTGAGGGCGAGCCGGACTACATGAAGTACTGGGGAAATGCCCAGGTAATGCCGATGAACTGATCCAGGATGACACGCTCTAACTGTGTTCCTTCCCCTAGTGGCCACCTGAAGAGCTGATACCAGGATTCAAAGCCACATTGACTACATATCTTGAGCAGCTAGGAAGCCTTGGATTCGAGTTTATGGGCCTTCTGGCAGAAGCGTTGGGCCTTCCCGTCGACGTGTTCGATAAGTTCTATGCATCGCCGAAGGAGTCGCAACAACACCGGTGCAAGGTGCTTACCTCATTATTCTACGCTCTCTTATTTAATCACTGAAAAGGAGCTCCTCCCTCCCAAGGTGATCAAATATCCGATCGAAGAAGGCTCAAAGGGCAGTCAAGGCGTCGGTCCCCATTATGACTCTGGCTTCTTGACACTGGCAAGCATTCAACACGTTGCACACATCTGATCCGGCCAGTATTCAAACCTTTGGAATAAATATAGTTGCTTCAAGCCTCGTCTCAGCCCGGTCTCCAGGTACAAAGTCCATCTGGGAAGTGGATCGACGCCCTGCCTATACCTGACACGTTGGTCGTGAACTTGGGAAAGGGTATATACCCCAACCAATAGTATCATGATTTCTCCGCGCTAAAGAAGAGCCCACTCTTTTCAGGTATCGAAGCCGTTACAGGAGGTGTGGCAAGAGCGACATGTCATCGTGTCCTCTCACCCGACCCTGTATACGGACCCCGATACTCTATCCCTTACTTCCAGATGATATCTCAGACCGTATATTTAGATAAGATGCGGGTCTTCGAAGAGGGTAAACCTCTTCCCGTAGAAGTAGAAAAGCTGGTGCAGGCTCGCGGTCCCGCGCAAGCGACAGACGGTAAGCGAGCAGATAATCGTGCTTCCCCGACAGTAAGCTCACATCGCCGACCATGACACATAGCGGTCAACTACTCCGAATACAGTCATGATTTATCTGGCGTGGTGGCTCTAATCGGCAGGATTAAGTGCGTTCAGCTTTACTACAAGTCCTTCCTCCGATGCTACTCACTGAACAGTCACTTATACCTCAGGAGCCATCCGGATGTTGGTCGAAGGCACTACCCAGAACGATTCAAAGAGATATTTGGTGATGAAGACATGTAGGACAATGCAATCGAGTGGGGTTGACGTGGGGGTGAACGAAAGCGATGAGTGTGAAAACGAGGGATCTCTAGTTATTGTGATGCTAAATCTGAAGCGGGGTATGTACAGATTAATCAAACCAAGGAAGAAGTGAAACTTTACTGGGCCGAGTTCGTCGGATGATTGTCCCAGACGTCAAGGTCCCTGCCGTCCTAGGAGACAAGGATGACCACGGTATCGCCGTTCCTGTTCAGCGAACGAGGTAAGCTCTAAGCA
>WSTV01000051.1:0-44410 GCA_019632285.1 Tulasnella sp. 332
CCTCCTGTTCGTTACCAGAGACAAAGCTGATGCCGTCACAGTGACAACTACTGTGAATAAAGACACAGGTACCGTAATTAAGGCAGGAGATGCAACTGATGCTTCTCAAAGCAATCCCCCTTTGCCTTCTCGTGGGTACGTTGATGCTTTTCTCCTTTCAACATTTGAGCTTAATGTGTCGGGTGTATGAAGCGACGTACCTGTGAACGCGGCAACAGGCGGCCGCAGGTCAGTAACTCAGGCCAAGAGAGGTCACGTACATGTGTTGAAACGTTAAACTTACTCGTCCTGACTAGTATTTATGGCTGAGTCTCTTCACTTGCAGGCGCCCGAGTGCACAAAACTTTCGCGAGCACGCTGACCAGCTGCTGTATCTTATCCGGGAGTTGTAGTGTGAATCAACCCCAGGCGCCTCAGAGATGTGGCACCTGAGATGTTATGTCTACTTTCAATGCCTGTAAAAGTCTGAGGAACGGCTCTTTCCACATGCTCCCGGACTTGGCACCAAACCACTTGAACGAGTCTTCAAAGAGATTTCGGACGAGCCTGTTATGGCGGAGTGGGTTGGCACCAAGCTGAAACTTCCCGGAGGCTTAGAACATCGCGGAAAGACATGGTTAATCGACGACACAATGGGAATGATTAACGACAAAAAGCTCTCGGTTACGAGGGACGACCTGGTGGAAGTAAAAGCCGAAGGAATGGCGTAGCTGCGCATTTCAGCATGGGCAGCTTCCACTACCCTCTTAATTCAGCAGTTAGCTTCGGACCGGGTTCGCGAGTTCGCCGATCAACTTAGCACGATAAAAAAGGACGAAGGAAAAGCTCAGGATATGAATGGAACTGTCCAGAAAGTGGAGTCCCTTCTTGATAAACAAAATGAGTGCATGGAGACGCCGCGTGGGCAGACACATCAGAGCCGCTGCATATGGTATATGATACAGAGTCCGACCGTGGAGGCTGCATCTACAAAATCGGTGCGTAAATGCGTTAAGCAGAAACCACCGAACTGAGGGAGTGTAACTATCTGCCTCCTGGACACCGTACCTCTACATCCAGTGCAACGATAGGTGCCAGTGCTGAGATCGGTCATGGGCCAACAGCAGGGGAGGCGGATGACGCGAATGAAGGCCCCCTGGAATTCACACCCTCGAGGCACTCAATCGGAACCTCAAGTACACTGAGTCGCATGGCAAAGTGTACACGTGGACTCCTCTGTTGAACGCACCTGTCAGCCAAACAGGAAGAACTGAAAGAGTTGCAACGGGCGTTTGAGGACCGTATACATGAGACGAGAAAGAGCAGGGATAGTGGCATAGGATCTGACGACGACGCAGTAGATATGGCTACGAGCTGCCAAATTGGTAGAAGAGACGTAAGCGACAGGGGAATTCAGCCGGCTTTATGTATGGAGCAAACACAATGTGAAGTGCTTCTTCTGGTTTGTGACCGGAGTGTGTTTAGCAGGTCTATTCTCAGCAAAATAGGATTTCTTTGGGTGGAGGTGGAGGTGGAGGTAGAGGTGGAGGTGCGTCAAGGTTGAGAGTCGAGACGCGTGGAATCCTACAACGAATGATGAGGCATATCTTCATATATCACAGCGCACTTCGGAATCGGTGCTGCCGCCATGGAATTCGCCAGTATGGCCAGAACAGGGCCGGCGAAAACGACGGGCTTCATGACACAGGGCAGAATATCGAGAGGCTAAATGCTGTTGCGAGCACCTTTGGATCAAGACTCGTGCAACGCTCAAGTTCTTGGAAGCATTCGCCGGGCCGTTTCATCTTGGATCAGACTCGATGAGATCCCTGCCGACTCCTCGGTCGTGTTAGAGTCGAGCCACAAAGGACATATCCCTACGGCCTAGAAGTCACGGGAATAGCGTTCGAGATCACGAAAGAATTGAGAGGCAGAGTTGGGTTGTTTGAATTGTGAGTGAGCCGGAGCGATGTTCAGATTCGCGGGACATGTGGGAAAGGAGGCTGATGGTTGCAAATTACGTGCCGGGTCGATCTCAGAAGCGATTGAATTAAGATAATGAGATCGGTCGAGAGGGTAAAGCAGCAAGAGAGGGGGGGAGCAGTCCAGCATACCCGACGGCACAGGAGACCTGGAATCATAATTCCCTCCTTGGCGAACTCCAACTTACTCTTATATTTGCCAACCAGCTCGCAAGTGTTCCTCCAGGCCGCCACCCCAACGATCTTATACCCGAAAGATACAGGACCGTCGCGGTGACGCCACCAACTAGTGCGGTGACCACTCCATACGTGCGCAACCGGTAGGATGAGAGCAACAGGGCTCGCTCCGCTCCGCCAGGAATTGCGGATAACCTACAACGAAAAAGGGGGACGAAAAATTTGTCAACAAGGGAATGCAGAAGGGCGACACAAAGAAGCCACAACTCTACGGGGACGTGAGACGTACGGATTGACAGCGACTCTACAGATCTCATGGAACACATCAGCAAGCTCCCCGGTCTTGACGCTCACAGCTACGGGGACCTGTAAGT
This sequence comes from Tulasnella sp. 332, assembly GCA_019632285.1. Taxonomy (NCBI): domain Eukaryota; kingdom Fungi; phylum Basidiomycota; class Agaricomycetes; order Cantharellales; family Tulasnellaceae; genus Tulasnella; species Tulasnella sp. 332. The sequence continues at coordinate 2,513 of WSTV01000051.1, forward strand.
TGAGCCTCCGGCAGTAGACATCTGGTTGCACCTCGTGCCGCTGTACAAAGTCCCGAAACATCAACCATCACCCCGGTTATAGAAGTAAAATCTGCAACGGAAGAACACACCTGCTGTGCCAAGTCCAGATCTGATTTTGTCGCCACGAACAAGGACGGTATTCGATCTAGACTGTACTGTTGCTGCGTAACCGGCATCGACAATATCCTCGTGAGCAAGAGCGTCACTTTGAAACGGCACAACAAGGATTTTTTTAAAAAACGTACCCGCAAGTTGCTGATATATGAGAAAGAGTTCGTGTCGCTCGAGTCATACACATACACAATCACATCCACCTCGTTCCTCCTCGCCGAACTCCTCAAGGCCTCTGCCTCGTATTTTGATCCAAACTCCTGAAGCTGACCAGAGCCAAAAGAGAGAGCGAAACCTCAATCGTGAAACCCTATGAGGCCTTTGGAGCAGCGCCGTTGCACATACCACGATATACTTCTCGCTACCCCCAATCTCCACCGAGTTCACGACGCTGACGCTCTTGGTCGTCGGTTCGTACAGACCTTCGTTCCCAAACGGCTTTTCTATGAACGCCCGCAATAACGAGGTCTTTCCAGAACCCGCCGCTCCACAGACGTAACAGCTCAACACGTTTCGCGACACTTTTCCTTTGCGTCTGTCGGTGCTTCGCGCGCGTGTCACTTTCAACGCCTCCGTCGTCGGCATCGGTGTCAATGAGGTGGTGGAGGTTGAAGGTAGGTTGGGCGTTTGTGGGAAACCGAGGTAGGCTAGGTACGCGAGCGTGGTGCGGTGTTCCAATAAAGTCGTCATGCTGTATTTAAAATTCAATGTGGGGAGTAGTTGAGCTAAGTGCGGCCTTGTCTATTTATGACGGTTAACATGTGTCACGCACCTCCATTGCGCTAGCCATCCTTGGAGCGTCACTGCGCCGCCGTCGTTGGAGATGGTCGTGTTCGGGAATCCCTGATTGATCCATGGGTTCCCAGGAGACGTGCTGAAGAGATCGTCCAACTCTTCCTGCTTCAACGCGCCGTCTTGGTCCTGATTCACGTGTCAACGCTTGGGGGGGATCAAGATGATTCGAAACATTTACCTTATCGTACACCTCAAATATATCTGTGAAGAACTGATACCCTAGCGGACTAAGCTCCACCGAACAATCGTATGGCACGTCAAATCTGTGCAGCAGTCCCATCAGTTAATGATTCACCTCAGCCCCCGAGTCTCTCGCACACATCCAAAAGAAAAACTCACTTGGGCTCTAAGAAACCTTCCTTCAGCTTCAAATCCTCCGCATACCCAAACTGTCTCAAGACCGTCCACGTCGTCTCTAACCTTCCCTTCTGTATAAACATGGTATGTAGATACAAAAACCCAGCTTCGGTCAAACCTTCCTCTGCCGGGGGTGTCGACGCTGGACTTGATCGCGCCGATTTCGAAGCGGCAAAATGGGCGATGACTTGGGAAACGCCGTTTGAGATGTTCTGTCGAACGGTATCCTTGATGCCTTCTAACTCTGAGAGCTGTAGAGGTGTGTTGAAGCATTTGCGTTGAAATTCGTTTAGTTCTGTCGCGGAGAGCACGCCGTCCTTGTTGATGTCGCACAGTTTGAATATGCGTTTAAGGGCTTCAACGCAAGCGGGTTTGAGGCACTAATAAATAGCATAGAGAGTTATTAGGTAATATTGACAAGGGGTGAAATGAATGTTTAGGGAGAGACGCACATGTTCCCGCGAGTCGTATAACGGGGCCGTTGGGTGTAGTACGGCCTTTTGAGCGAAGTAGAAGACCTCAGAGATGTTGACGGGTGTTTTCGCGGAGCATTCCACGCATGTTTCTACTTCCTTGGTTGGATTGATCGCGTAAGGTGACCGAGGACAAGATCAAAACCACAGAAAACCATTTAGACTCTACCTTGAACTCGTTCATGAGGGGAACGATCTCATCTTCGAGGGCCTCGTTGGTCACCTCACCTCCTCTCAAGTCGATCTTGTTTCCTACAAGAATGACGGGGACCTGAAGGAACGAATGGATGTACCCCGCCATTCAGGAGGAGGTTACAGGAGGACATGGAGCCGGCTCACATTAACGCCAAGTGATCTAAAATATGGTAACCAATATGTAGGAAGGCGATTGAATGAGTTTGGGTTGTCGATCGCGTAGACGACGCAGATGACATGGGCTTTGCGTATTTCGGATTCGAGGTGGGGTCGATCCAATGGGCCGGCTGTTCCCGCCAGGAAAAACATTGGCCATTCATCAGTACGAGGCATTCGATCCCTTATCCATATCGGAACGGACTGGCTCACGGGAAGAATCGACAATATAGGTAGTAACGTTCTCGGGCGTAACTTCTGGTGGAATTGTAACCTCTGGCACAACGTGTTGCACCTAAGCGTTTCAACTGTCTGTTAGATTCCAGAAACAACATTGGTTCACGTTGAGCGCTAACGTTAGAGACATATGACTCTTTTATGAGCGTCGTAACGATGGTGCTCTTCCCCACTCCCTCTATATTCAGATCGAAAGGCGAATAAATGGAATGTTTACATGTGAGTTCATCTCACCCCCACGAGTGAGAGGAGAAAACACGTACCATCCCCTACGAGCAGTATCCGCACATCCCGCCTCATTCGTTTTCAGATATAAATCAAGAGAGATAGTCCAAGCCCCGTAGCCGCCGTTTTGGGAGAATTCCAGTGGAGGATCGTTGCAATGAGGACCAGCCTGCGGGATTTGCCACGGTTACAGTGCAGTGCAGTGGCGACGCGTCCCAAGTTGCCGATACTTCGGCACCTGATCTTGGTCTGACACTCTTCCAGTATTATAGAACTGGTGTGGTTATCATTTAGTTCAAAGGACCTTGCTGCGAGCGCCATCGTGCCGCGATTTTCAACGAAGAAGTTCGATTGCTCTGGGGACTTCCTTCATGGGGCTGGACTCCTACAACATTCTGATGAGGCAGTGACCTCGCGCGCTTAGCATCCATCTCGGAACACCCCAATGTGCTCAGAAGTTCTCGTCGTTTCCGGTAGTTTATGGTCGGCGGAGACAACATGGAGGGATCTACCACTGACGTCCCTATGCGCGGGAACGATTTCAATCTCGACTGGGTGGCTATGGCCACAAACGATTGAGCCGTTGGAACGACCTATACTCTGGCGACAACGAGGGTTCGGCGTAATACTGGAAGGTCACTGGAATCGTGTAAGGTCTATGCAGATCGCCTCTCACAGTGACGTCCTTGATTACTGACTTCTCCTCCACCTTGTGGTAGAACAAGGACAACACGAGGCGTTTGTTCTCATCACCCGATTTTATTATTTCCTCCTTGCCCCCTGATCCGCCTGTTCCCCTCTCTCTACTCCTTGCCGTCTCCTGCTACTTGTCTCGCTCCACTACTATTGCCTCGACGAGAACTACTTTGTCGCGACGTTGCCAGCGAGGACAAAATTTTTGCGATCAACGACCCTGCTGCACGGCTCGATCTAGCTCAATTAGGAAGGGCCCAATCGTTCAAATCATCCCTGCACGGCAATCTCATAGCAGGTCTTAAAGCCCTCCGTGCACTCTTTCCTTCTTGCCTCTGAACGACACTCGCAAGGAGGTATTTACTATCACGCAACGACAACGACATCACTCTTTTCACGCACGCCACCAGCCCGGAGCTGTCTTGAGCTTCCCCATCTCTTGCATCAGCGATGCTCTCTGTATTCAAGATCGTTCGGTTGACCATGTACTGTACGCTCAAGTCGTCCATGGCCCTGTCCTTGCGTCAACTTAGTTACTCATCTTTCCAAACGCTATTGAACACAGTGGCCACGATGGCCTTTTCACTCATTGTACTCGGCCTCGCTGCCTTCTTCGACCATATGTGAGTACAAATTGAAGAGTTCCATGCATCCAGGCCACATTCCATTCTAAAGTACTTTCTCTCCGAAATTGCGCAGTATGATTGAAAATGACCTTAGTATGTGAAATTGACGTACCCGAGACTTTAGGAGTTGACCGATTTCTCGACAACTAAACAGCACGATTCATTCCGCTGGCGATCTTCGTCGCCGCATGTACGTTGATCATTCTCCCAATTTTGTGAGTACACCTCTTGGAAAGTGTCGAGTCAATGTTTGCCGCGTCCCAGGAGAGGAAAAAGAGAGAGAAACCCAGCGCTGACTCACTATGTTAGACTCCTGGCCAGTCTCCTGAAGCGTGTCTTACTCATCGCCCAAGTTCGGAGCGAGCTGTTCTTCGCTGGCCTACTAGGACTCCTCTGGTTCAGTGCGTATCCCAAATATGCTTTACGACAGCATGCTTTCAAACTAACAAATCTTATGAACGATTAAAACAGTTCTCGGAATTTTTACAGCCATCGAACCAAAGACGATTATGACGTGCGATTACGAGGAGACAGGCGACTTCTTCGAGCTCGCAACGGGAAGTACAACAACATCCGGGGATGACAGCGGTTGTGCGTTATTGTTGATTGTCGCCTTGTTTGTTATTGTTACTCATCAACTTCACTTCACTGGCTCATTTCAGACTCTAACGATACATTCCAACTGCAGTACAACGTTCTCAAGTCATTTGCGATATTGAATGCTCTCCTTCGTACGTTTAACGCGCTTCCCATCCTTGTTCCCTCGTATATCACATCCGCTGACTTGCAAATCAACAGTCATAGCGTATTTCCTTCTCCTCCTTGTGCTCACGCTCAGCCAACATCGACTCGGTCGACGATACGTCTGGACCTCTGGCGTCACATCCTTCTCTTTCTTCGGCACACAATCCGCATCCAGTTCCACGACGGAATTCGAAGAAGAACAGCCGAGGTCGCTCATGAGGCAACGACAACAGCAAAGGCGTTTCTTACCATCGCCCGTCACAGCCAAAGTCGCACCGAGGCCATCTCGTCCTCTGGATAGTGCGACGATCGCGACGGTTGAGGTGTCGGGGAGTCCACAGATGAAGGCCGGTGGACATTACATTATGTACATTCCACCGCCATCGCAGCAGAGGCGGCGATGAACACGATTCTCTGGGCGCCTTTCTATTTTGTCCATGACCGGTACGCTATAACTAGGACTGCTTTGAATCTGTTCTTTTTTTCTTCTTCTTTTTTGATCTAAGAATATTTTTTTTGGGATATAACGTTTTCGGATTTGGGGTGCATACATTATTAAATGTTGTATTTTCATCTCTTGCACACCCACACACAGAGGCACACAGAGAGCTAGCCGATCTCTTCTTTTACTCTCCCCTTCTCCCTTTTCCCGTTCTGTTGCGGATGTCATTTCCCGTTCTGAAGTTTTTTTTTTTTTTTTTTCGTTTTCCTTTCATTTTCGTGCTCTTTTTTTCACTTTCCTCCTTTTTTCCTCATATCTGGATTGGGCATAGACCCTTTTTGAAAATTGGTTTTCTGAGATTTGAAATGCAAGGATTTTAGACCTGCACCAACCAGAAACTCAACGTAGAGCTACGCTATCGGCCGTAGGATATGGTATGAATCGTTGCTCGCTTATCCAAGCGAGCTGACAACCTGAAGAACAGACAAGCGTCGCTAAGCAATGTGTGATCCCAACCGACTTTCTGCCGCGATGCACCTCGTCGACGACTAGGTCCAAGCGGCTACGCGGGTACGCGCAGGGTCAATAAATGATTGCTACTAGTTGCTATAGGTTCCCCTTTCAAGAACGAAGTTGCTCACATATCCGCTCTGTTCTCCCCACCACACCACCTGCTCTCCTTCACCGCCTATACTCCGCTCCCATGCGCCTTGTAGACCTGATCTCAGGTGCGATAGTTGTCGTCACTTCCTTCGGCGGTGTCTCCTCAACCCTCTTGAACGATCAGCCAGCGCCTTCACGAGTCCCGAAGCTTCAAGATTTGGTCATGTGCGCACTCAGATGATACCAGTAGTGTGCCCACGCCAGAATTGCCTAGAGATCTCACCCTCTCCCCCTCCCCTAGAACATGGTATCAACGCGACCACTCCGAGCTCCTTCACCTGATACGTGCCAAAGCCGTCCAGGACCCTGAGACCTTGAACATACTCGAGGCGTATGAGCAGAGTTTTACATCCCGCACCCACGAGATGATATACAGGCCGCCATACATTGGTGGACACATACGGGATGCTTTCAAGAGCAAGGGTCGCAACAATGCTGGCATCGTATCTACCATCAAATCCTTTCGATCATTGAGATCTCAGGAGATGCGGAAGGAAATTGAGGACTGGTGGGCCAACGAGAACCGCATCGCACCGCTGTGGCTCATATGGGCGGTGATGTTCAAACCAGAGTAAGCTTTTCCAATATCGTGAGGCCCATGGAGACAGTCTGTGTGACCGTTGATCGCCTTTCCCCTCTTGCCTTCTTCAGTGAGCGTTTTTCGGCCTGGTATTCCGCCCCCCTGCGCGTCACCCTCCCACATTCGTTCAGGCGCGCTCTATTTACTTTGGAATTACCAGAAAGAGAGAAATTTATGGAAACCTTCGTCAAAACATTCTCTGAGAGCAGCGAGCTATGGCGTCTAGCTTGGTGGGCAAAAGGTGGAAATGGCCCGGACGACGATGACCCTTCGTGGTAAGTAGCAGTCTGTGCTTGCTCATATGCCTTTCAGTAATCTCCATACATCCTCTGACCCTCGCACCCCCAAAGGCTCGTCCATTCGAACACCCAAAGGATAGAGATATACCAAATCCTCAGTAGCAGTAAAAAACAGCAGCTTTTCGATGCTACCTTTAAACCGTGGGTTTGGTTAGTGTGGAGCATGGCGCCGCACAAAGCCTTTCTGTTGAGCAAGATGATTGTCCTGGCAGTCGGTCCAAGGGGGTTGTGAGTTTATAAAGCCTTGGTTGAAACACAGTTGACCAATCTCCTTTTCCCCCAGGCCACGGCGGGAGGTCAATGCCGGAGTCGAGACATTTTGGAAATCATGCAACATGAAGTGGATGACTCTTAGCTGGACTGATAAACTGATCTTAAGAGAGTCGGCCCTCGCTATGACGGAGCGATGGAAAGAGTTCTCGGAGGGTGTGTTAAGCGATACACAAAAGGTTATTGATAGTTGATTCTAGCCAATGCCTTACTCTTTATCTTTTGGTGTTTTTTGAGAGTTCGCAATGTTCTCCTGGTTCGTGCATGTAATCCACGCCGCGCTAGATAATCCCAACCGTTCTCGTCGACGAAGTGGCTATTTATCTCCCCATCGTGGCTTTCTGGCTCTTAGTGTCAAGTCCTGGCCTTTGATTTGTTCGCTTCTCATTCTCATGGTAAGCGGTCTGGTCATTGATACCGTAGATTGATTGTGGACATTTCGCTGACGAACCTGTGGAGACCTATCGAACCCCGCAGCGACATTCTGGGATAAAATATATTCTCCCATCGAGACGAGAGCTGATTCACTAGCCTTGCCATCTCACTCTGATTTTGATCTCATTTTTCTATCATTCGCATTGCGGGGCTCTTTCCTGTCCTAGGTAAGGTCATATGGGTCAGCATCAAACTCTTGCCCGGCCCCCTCTTCTTCCCGAACGTTGGGGGCGTGATGTTGTTTTTGTTATCACGTTGATATCAGGGGTGCATCCAAGGATCCCAAACATGCGGCCATAGGCTCATAAGAAACAGTCCTTGTCGTCCTGGCCCCAAGACGAAACCGGCAGGGTCAGAGCCAACGTTGTCTTCCGCGTCATCTTCAGATCCTATACCACTCTCCGTTAGCGGCGATATCGTCCTCAAACCTTCTTTGCAGCGCTTTGAGCACTTTCTATTTGGCTGACAGAGGCGCGTTTTCAGGCGGAGTCCATGGATACGCTTTGCCATACGACCCGGCATATTTGAGCTTGGGGTTGATTGCCTCGAGGAAAATCGCACCACAGAAGCAGCATCGCTTCGAGAAGTCAGTCTCGTTTATCGATCGCTACCGAGAGGTTATTACATCCAGCTTTTTGGGCCCGTATTGACGGATGTTGAGCACAATTTACCCCGTTCACCTGACTGCATGCGACATGCGCTTCACAAAGGACATGCCCCAAGAACTCAGTAACTCACAGCGTATCGTTCCGCTTATCCAGTTCCAAATCAAGACCCAAGTCGCGGCGCTTCAATCTGGTTTACAGCGCAGTCTCATCGCGCCCCGTGTCTTCTCAAGGGATGCTTGTAGATGTGGTCGAGCTCGCAACGTTGCTCCAAAGACCTTGATCGTCAGGTTTCGGGCGGGAAGAAATCCAGTGACAGTGCCGAGATTGAGGAAGGCTCGGTGCTAATGACACAGGGCCTTGAGCCAATGTTGAACGTTAGCTGCATGGCTACCTGGTGGAAATTCCCCGAGGTCTTCGTTGACATCATCCGCCTGGTCACTATCATCCACTGCTGACCCATGAACAAACTACCTGTGGATACCCCAGTTGTATCGTTTTGTTTATCGGGAGGACTTCTTGCTCAAGGCATGGGTACACACCGCTTTTGTGAATGCACCCGTAATGGCCGAGCTTTCTATCAAATTCTATATGGAGCAACTCTGGTGTGTCAACCCATACCATTTTTCATTCCGTCGATCAGCTTGTCCAGAAAGTCCATTACTTCTGGAACCATCCTGGCCGCCTCCGTCGTACGTTTCGCCTCTTTTTTTTTTTTTAAAAAAAAAATCTCTTTAAGCTTCTTGACAGAGTCGCTGACCGTTATCAAAGCCGACCGCAAAAGTGCAAATGGAATCCGGCCGCAAATGCTGAAATGAAGAGTTGTTCAATTTCCTTGGCGCTTCTTTGAGACAGCCCGTCCCTCGATTGGGGCCTGCCTTGGGGAATACCTGCGGCAATCATATCGTCGATCAACCAGGCCTCATTTTGGTCCTCCAGACTTTCAGGTAGTGGCGACTTCGGCGCGACCCATCCATTCTTGACGGTCTGCACGGAGAGATTCTGGAAGATTCGCTCGAATATTTTATAGCACAGCCCAGAAGGGAGCCTCAAGAGTCGTTCCTCAAAATTTGGCAGGCATTGAAAGTAAACGCGAAGTCTTAGGTTCTGCACCTGTAGGCCGTGTGACGATGAATCGTTCAGCTCTTGGGTGAGGCGTTGCAGTTGTGTCGCCCGTTCGTAAAGGGTCGGTATGGCCGGTCCTCTGCAGGCGAAAGAAAAGTCAACTACATATATATATGTTGAGGCGAACGATACAAACGCCCCGATGCAGGCCGGTAACCAGCCTAAACCTAGAACGTGGGGCGGTGCGTCTACCTCGATAACCCCGGATGGGCCGTTTTATGTATCTAACACATTAGCATTGAGTTATAAAAGGGTAAGAAGCAACAACTTACGTTCTTTGAAAAGGATAGGTGAGGTTCTTCGTAATAATTGATAAGTCCTTTTAAGGGACATTGGAGGAGTCGCCCACTACCGCTTGAGGGATCATAGAGCAGCCTTTTTCTGCTACAGTTATAGTGACCGCGCCTCTGCTTGTAGATGCTGTGACCGCGACGAGGTCAGTTTCGTCCTTGATGGCGAACAGTACTGCGATCCGGTTGAGCCTCCTGGACGAGTTCCGCGAGCCGGCAGGAATGGCCTGATGTTGATTCACCTGTTTTCTTGACTTGGTTGACATCATGTCTGGTCCTCAATACAGTAGTGCGAGGTATTCCTGGATTGGAACTCGTGAAACGCTTAGAATTGTGAGTAACCGTTATCTCCGTTTCACTCACGATGTCAAACGCTGATAAGGGTGGTCGGGCACCGCTTCAGCCGCACGCCCCGGCGCCCCGTCTTAGTCGTTTCAAAACGACCGGCGATTCACCCGTTTCAGCTGAAACGGGAGGGGGGTCTGTCGAGGCGGCTCCAGAGCCGCTGCCACCGATTCAGATTTCGTTTCCGCCTGCGCTTCACAAGTCAATAAGCAGAGTATACTTAAATTTCCTACCTAGGTCTTGTCTTTCTGTACATTCCTCTCGTCTTTCTATACATCCCTCTCAACAGCATTCATATATGCCATAGTCCGTGCTGAAAAGCCTAACATGGGTGCTATACAGTCCGCTCCATACCTAGATAAGACAAGCCCGGCCAGATTCAAGCTGAGAGCTAAGCCGCCCAAGGAAGCACCCAAGAAGGCATCTTCCAATCAGGACGCGGATGAAGAAAAGCCTGGATCTTATTTCATATAGGGATAGCGGCAACAAAGTAAGGCAGTAGAAATGGTAGTTGAAACGGGAAGTGAAAGAGGGACCGTCAAAGTTCGCTGGATGAACCGGGGGAAGCCGTGGGTGAATCGCCACAGAAACGGTGGGCCGAAATGCAAGCGTCTGGGTCGATGTTCGACCCACCACTTTCTATCCAACCACACATCTTTGTGCGTTTCAGTTCTTTGTCCTAGCTCGTGGGTCTAAGCGATCGTATGTGGAAATGACTACTGGTCGTCCAGGGGTCAAGGTCGATGCTGTATCGGTTTGTACGTCACGTTGCACCAAAGATGGGGATAGCCCGCGGCAAGCGACACGACCTCTTTTAAAACGAGACCGCTCTATCTTGAGTCCAAGGAACTACATCTGCTCTACTTCCTACGTCCGTATAGCTCACTATACCCTCAGCCCTCTTCACCGCCCACATTCACCCCCATGCGCATTGTGAACCTAATCATAAGTGTGATACTTATCATTCCTTGCGTAAACGGTGTTCTCTCAGTCCCACTAGGCGACGAGGCGCTACCTTCACGAGTTCCATCGCTTTCCAAAATAGTCATGTACGCTCCAACTTTTTTTTTTTCGCTCTTCATGTCGTCATATATCATGAAGAGTTCCTGAGGCACCACCCATCTCGTTTAGAGCCCACTTTCAGAGCGATCGCTCTGAGCTGCTCTACCTTTTACGTGCCAAAGCTGTCCAAGATACTCCTACCTTGGACCTGCTCGAACATTATGAGCAGAGGTTCGCGCCCCGGGGCTACGAGATGGTACCCAGAGCGCCATACGTGGGCCCGTGGTTATGGGGTGCCTTCACAAACAAGGGTAGCGAAGGCGCCGACATCGCAACGACCATCTAATCTTGGATGGCTTGGAAATCGCGAGATATGCGTGAAGATATCGAGACGTGGTGGAAGCACGAGCAACGCGCCGCACCGATTTGGTTTGTGTGGGTGACGACTTTTGTGCCATAGTAAGCATTTCCGATATCCCTGGAGCCAAAACAAGATGAACCCCCCCCCCCCGTTGGTCGCTGATAGCTTTGTCTTTCTCTTCTCTGGCCATGAGTGAGCGTTCCGGTTACCACCGATGGGTCAGGGTCCCGCTTGATCTGTTTCTCGTTCCATCTCAATTCGAGGGATCCGAGAGAGATGATTTTCTAGAGGCTTTTATCACAATGATCTCTCAGGATGGTAATCTATGGAGGGCCCTCGTACAAGTCAAACATGGTGTGCATTGGCAGCGCGAAATGTCGAAGCCTTTTCTCGAGTGAGTGGCACCTCTTCCTCGCCTTTCTGCATTCTCACAAGAAACATGCTCAGACTGACGTCTTGTACTTTCCTTTTTTTTTTCTTTTTTTTCTTTTCTTTTTCTATCAAAAAAAAGGGTCATGCGAGCGGAGGATCTGGACCAACGTCTGCAGGCATATCGAAACCTCGACGAAACGCGAAAGGGGCAATTCAACAAGGCCCTCTTTGAGGATGAGGATGTTTGGTCAAGGTGGTGGCTCACGAACAGCCAAGGGTTTATACTGAGCAAGATGATCGCCATCGCGAGTGGTCCACAAAGGTGCGTTTTCATTTATAAAAAAAGCCCTTGCTTTGGAATTTTACGGTTGGGCTGATCGCTAAAGAACTTTCCTTCCTCAGGAAGCTGGTGCAGCATCCTAACAATTCCAGGGGGATAAAGATGGTATGCAACGAGAAGTGGAAGACTCTCAGCTGGGAAGACAAGTTGACTTTGAGAGAGTTGGTCATGGCCATGACGGAGCAATGGGAACAGTTCAAAGACAACGTGATAGATGGTCCACATGGATACATTAACTGATTCTGGTGGTCGCCCTTTACCTGCTGTCTCGCAGCAATGATTGGGCTTGTATGTATACAACGGTGCAAACGCAGTTCCAGGTATCGCTTGCGTGTGCGACATCATCCCACCTGTGTGAAGTCCCCTCTCCTACGGTTCGATGCTCAATTGCGCAAAACGCGTAGAGGACAAAAATAAGTTACATCTCAATGTAATGCATGTTTTTTCGTGCTACATACAAAAAGTGCAGATGATGAATAGGATATATCCAACAGAAGAAGGAACACATCTAAAAGGTAGAAACATCTATGTATGCGCAGATATAAGTGGGGAGAAAGCGAAAACGGACAGATCTAGAGGGAGGGAGGGAGGAAAGGAAAGGAAAGGAAAGGAAAAACCCGGGCAGCCTGGCCAACAACATCTATGTATGTATACGAGAAAGCAGAAAAGAATCCAGGATCGAGAGAGAGAAGAGAGGGGATTCTATTGTGTAACTCAGGAAATAGAATGGGTGATATAAAGAAACGAGTGGGGGTAACGTAAGAATGCAGAGGTTATACGGGCCAGAACAGAAGAGAGAGGAGTAGGAAGACAAAAGTTCTAAGGAGTGATGAGAATAAAATGCGGGGAAGAGAGGAGAGAGATAGGTTAGAGTTGTTTGTGGGAAAGATCATCGCCCATGGAACGACAGATTAGCTGGGGTAGGGGGGAAAGGAGAGCGATAAAGAGGGCGAAAAAAAACGACCCCTTTCATTTTCAAGAAAAGATTCGCGCCTTGTCGTCCTCAATACAGCCTCCCTCCACCTCCAACCATGACATCCATCGCATCATACGACGACCCTCTCCGACCCTGCTGCTGGACGTCCGGCATCACCAACGGCGGCAGGATCAACGGCGGGCTCTCCCCTTTCTCATTTGAATGATGATGGTTCACTACCCTTGGATACCCACCACCCACCATATCCGACGAAGATCCAAACGGACAGGGAGGCGAATCGTTCACGGGCGTCTGTGGATGGGACGTCGAAGCGTTGGAGGAAGCGTAAGTCTGATACGCGTGTGGATGGTGTGGGTGCGTCGCGGGTGCGTGGATCGGGGTCATGCCGAACGCGACGCGGAGCGAATGGGCGAGGTGGTGATGGTGCTGAGGTTGCTGAGGTTGTTGCAATTGATGCGTTGCGTAGTGTGGCGTACCGTCGATCAACGACGAGAATGTGGATTGACTCCCATCCATCGGTCCAGGGCTGCCACTCCTGCTCTGCGTCGGACTCGTGCCGTTCGATGGTGGTGCCGTCACGTACCCGTTCACTCCCACCCCAACTCCCACCCCGAACGACGTCTTCCTGCTGCTGCCGTTGTGGTTAAGGTTACTCTGTTGCTGCGATTGCGATTGCTGCGATTGTCCTCCCCCGACGCTCCCTGAGTACTGCTGCTGTTGCGGGAAATACGAGGCGTTGCCGGAGGAGGATTGAAAGGACTGTTGTCCACCGCTGCTATACGAGTACTGATTCTGCTGTTGTTGTCCGGCATGACTATACGACATCGAGCTCGACGAGCTCGACGGAGTCAACAATCCTCCAGCAGCGTTCATATAACCCGTCGTAGGCGACGTCGTCCCGCTCGCACCACTGGATGCAAAAGGTGGACCACCAGGTTGACTCAGCGCAGGGATGGGTGGAGGGAGCATCGGCCCCCTATCTTCGCTCCCGCTTATCTTGCTGCCACCGCCGTTGTCCTCCACTTTCGTCCTGCTGCTTCCAACCACCCCGAACCCCGTCGGACTCCCTAAAAAACCCCTCGTGGAGTAACTGCTCGGCGCACTCCCCACAGCAGCTGCTTCAGCGCTCATACCCAACACGGGACTCCCCACGCGACTAGGGCCTCGACTCGCGCTGAGCCGTCCACCGGAGTAATACGGGTGATGACCGTGTTGTGGGTGATGCGCCCCGGGACCGCTACCGCTCCCACCGTTCCCATAGGCAGAGTAAGAATGATGTCCGAATCCGCCTGAACCCATGTGATGTTGATGCGAATGTCCATGACTCGAGAGCAAAGAGAGACCTCGAAGGGGACCGAGGACGGGGGAGGTCGAAGGTGTAGCGAAATCGAACGAGGTTTGAGCGTGATGTGCGCTTGCCGCACTGGGTGACTCGGTGAGCGTGGACGAAGGTGGTGGTGGGATCGTGACGTTTAAACCTTGCGCCCCCGAGCTACTCGTATACGTTCCCAGTCCACCTAAACCTAAACCCAATGCCCCAGCCGAGCTGGCGTTCGAACTGGCGTTGCTACCACCACCACTGGGTCCTGAAGTGACGGTCTTCAACGCAGCTTGATAACTCCTCTGACATTCCTCATGATGGCACGTCGGAGGCGTAGGGAGCATCTGCTGCTGTTGTTGCTGATGCCGCGGTTGAAGGATCTGACATGAGCCATTGTTCACGTCTCTGTCAGAGTAATACCCCAGTCCACCCAAGGTCGAGCTCAAGCCATTCGAAGTGTTGGCCGTATTGCTCGCGGCGGGGGCGAACATGTTGCTCGTCGCGCCACCAGCCGAATCCCAAGCGGCGCTTCGAAACTCTGCTTTCCGCACGGCCTCTGCGCGCTCGAGCTCGTAAAGCTCATCCGCCGCCACCGCGCTCAGAGCCGACATCGGCGCCGGCGCACTCGCTCCGGTGGTCGTGTTGTTTGACATAGATGAAGACGAAGATGATCCGAGCTGCGATGGATAATGATGATTCTGGTTGCCATATGACGAGAAGCTCACATCGGAGGAAGTCGCAGTCGAGGTCGGGTACCCACCACCAGCGGTCGTTTGATAATGCGAATAGGAGGAAGAAGCGTTGGATGGGAGGCCGAGGGAGAACATTAGAGGGCTGGTGGCGGCGCTGGTCGATGCGCTTTGGATCCCGCGTCGGTAGGCTTCATAAGAGATATGTGTGGATGAGGCGGAGGAGTTGCCGCCCAGTGTGCTGAGCGCGGATGAGGAGGATGGTGTGGATAAGGATAATGCTGCGTTGGATTGACGACCGTGGTGGTTATCGACAGATACGTGATGACCGTGCCCTCCTCCTCGGAAGTCGCTCGAGAAAAGAGCTTCTTGCTAGAAAGAGAAAGAGAGGCCAAACGAAGCTGTGTTTTTAGGAGGTTGAAACAGAAACACGAAGACATCAATGGAACCGATCTCACCTCATCTTCACTGGTGGGTGCGCTCTTGGCCTTCTTGGCCAACGCCATCTGCCTCTCGCGCTCCTTCTTACCCTTTGCTGGGTTGGTGTGTATCCTGACGTGCCTGGTCAACTCGTCGGACCGACTGAAACGTTTCTCGCAGCCTGGATGTGTGCATGCATGCGGTTTCTCGCCAGTGTGCGTGCGGATGTGACGGGTCTGGTGTTTGTGTTTTGTGTATTTTTCACATAATGAATGGAAAGTATAAAACCAAAAAAAAAAAAAATTCCAGTCAACATGGGATGAAAAGAGGCAAGCCCGCCGCAGGCGATACCACGCACCTGATGCTCAAGACGATAGAATGCGCGACTGCACAATGGACACTTGTACGGTCTTGGGATCTTGCTCTTGTCGATGGAAAGGGAAGCAGCGTGAGCAGCGGAGACCATTCCGCCCGTGGATGTGGATGACGATGAGTGTTGTTGTTGTTGTTCTCCTGTGGGGGATGATGGGAGTGGTGGATACATGGATGATGAGTCAACGTCCATGACGAGTCCCCTTGCGTCGTCGTGATCGTTCATTATGTACTAAGCTGTTGAAAGAGACGGTGATGATGAGAGGTGATGAAGTGAGGGAAGGATAGAGGGGAGGGGGAATAATCTCTGGGGCCCCGAGATTATAAGCGGGAATGGTTATAGAAGTTAAGGACATTGGGTATCCGGGCTATTTAACTTACAGGCCTATTGGTTAGGTGCTTGCACCACGCACGCCCTCGCTTTAAACCTTATCCGGTTGGTACTTGAGTCGGAGACTGGACTGGGATGGGATGGGTGGTAGGACCTGTGGTGTGGGTCAACGGTCTGGAATTGTGCTGGGATCTAGGGGTTCCGTAGGAGGGAGTGGTGCAGCGAGCCTGATAGATAAGGAGGATAGCAGGCTGCCTATCCACACGTCGGTTCGACCGTCGATGATGTGGTCGAGTACTGTAGATGAGGATAGAGGAAGAACGAAGGATGATCTATGCGGGGGGAGGAGGTGATGTGGATGGATGGGTGGGTCTTGGTTGGAAACGAAAGATTTAGTCAAGGGGTGTGTGGCATGCGTACCGTCTTGGAAAACCTGACAGCGGTTCACCCTCGGCGTTTTCCCCTTCTGGCCGTATTTTTCCGTTCCCGTCGTAATCCGGCAAACGCCTGCACTTTACCCTCTTCCGTGTCCAAGAACAGTCCGATTGAGCCGCTTTTTCCTTCGATCTGGCTTCGATTAAGCAGTTGGAGATTTCAGCCAGAGGGCGTCTGTTTTGGGGTGTTTTTTTTTTTCAATGAAAAAAATAGAGATATCTCCAAGACGTTGGGATGGATTTCATATATTTCCCTTTCCTCTTAATCCATTCATGCGGGGCAGCCTTGCAGGCGCAGCTCGCTCACGAAACATGAACAAGCTTTTGACGGTCGCCGGTAAGAGCATCTGCGATGCGGTCGGGTTAGACCATGACATATCCATTTCACGTGTCGTCCTTCACGATAACGCACAGCGGCCGCGCGCCAAGGCGAAAGCGATGTCGATCGACAGTCACATCCCGCCAAATATGGCGACTACCGGGATCCCAAAATAGGAAAATCTTTTCAATAGTTCGCGGAGGCTGTTATAGACATCCCGACGCCACAGGTAAAGCCCGAGGAAATGGGGGGATGGGGACCGGTTTCACACCTTCACTTTCGCTTCTACGCTAGAACCCCCAAGCATCGAAGGACCCGACGGATCTGCACCTGAAATACTTACCAGGCCCCCCATCCCAATTCAAGAATAGGGAACGAATGAAAACACCGATGGATCTTTCGCACACAGGGTTTTTGGATTCTCTCCCCCCAACCAAGCCAGCCAGTTAGCCAGCAGGAAGGCTCATCGCCGGACCCGATAATCGTCGGAAACCGTAACATGTGGACTTGCAATTCCGAGATTGCCAAAACACGTACAAAGGCCCACATCGCCGGATTATCACTACTACTTCCAAACATCCCCTATTATAACAACACCACGGTGGTATTTAGCGAGCTAACGATCATCAGGCGCCCAGTTGGTGACATATGTGCGTGCTTTCTTTCAGGTTTGTCCGTGGGCAGAGAACAGACCGATCCAGAACGTAAAGCATGAGGCTAATAGATATGGTGGAAACCGGCGGGTGTTATCAGCTCCCGCCGCTTGCTTCCCTTACATCATGTAACTAACCGAGAGGGCCCAAATCTCCCTCGTTCTCCTTATCGTCAGTGACGTTGGCACCTCTTCTTTGACTTGCTGATAAGTCTCGTACTACTGTAAAAGTCAGATGTAATCCGTCCCCCCGATTCGCCTAATTCCAATTCAGCCAATTAGAAGACCAAGGAGAATCCACACACACACAGGTACACACACACGCACACGCACAAGCACACGCACAGACAGACATCATTGGGAAGGTTTTTGATTCGCTTCTGGAAAAAAAAAAAGTATTCCTTGCGATATTAGGGAAAAGAAAGCTCCAAAGAAAGAAAGAAAAAAAAAATGTAAAAATTTTCTAAAAAAAAAAATCCGCCACTCTGAACCGCTCAATTAATCCGGGCCGACATCCCGGGGAGACTGGGAAGCGCCACAAAGACCCCTGACTTTCGGGGACAATCAACCCTGCTTTCAGGTTAACACCCCCCCCCTCGGGAACCTTAACTATGTTTTAAACACGTCGTTGCTCTCTCTCTCAACAGGCGATGGAAATGCCGGACTTGTCGCCTGAAGGGGATAGACTGGGCTTGGATTTGGATCGGAACCACTCATTATACGCCTCGAAGGTGCAGGCTCGGAAAACACGCTCCCTACTATACTCACCCTCACCGCATTGCTATTTCCAGTCTTTTTCAATATAAAAAGAGAATCTATTGTTGCATAGCCCGGCTCGGCGAATAGTCGTTTGTATATGAGGCGTGGTTCAATCTATGATGGTGAAAACGGGGGGGCCTCATTCTCCGAGATCCAGTACCGATCCGATGGTGTTGTATGTCCCCCCATAGCAAGTTTGCCTCGAAGATGATCGGAGGAGGTCGAAACCAGTATTGCTCTGTCGATCGAAATAAATAAATATCGGTGTGTGTAAAAGGTACCGATCTCGTTCCTCTCTGCGACCGTGTCCAGTGGTTTTCTTTTGCTTATCTGGGGTGATGGTCAAAGAACGTAGACATGTGAAAGTCGATGCACAACACGACTTTTGACCAT
Source organism: Tulasnella sp. 332 (assembly GCA_019632285.1). NCBI lineage: Eukaryota > Fungi > Basidiomycota > Agaricomycetes > Cantharellales > Tulasnellaceae > Tulasnella > Tulasnella sp. 332. The sequence goes on from WSTV01000051.1 coordinate 20,902, forward strand.
GCTTAACATCACAAAGGGTGAGCTGTTCCGGACACTTATCGCGACCCTCACCCCCAACCATTTCGCAAGATGGATAGACCAGACCAGATCAGGGGAGGTTTGCTGTAGTGTAGGCGAAGAAAGAAAGAAAAAAAAAGGTGATACATTTCGAACATGTGTTTTGCCATGCATCCATGCATGCATTTATGCAAGCAGATCACCCTGGAGCTACATGCTTGGTCGTGTCTTGTTGCCTCACTGGAGTTGTCCTACGAAGGGTCGTGTACGCCATTGGAGAGATCCGATGTCCAAAAACGGCATGTCATCTAAGCCGCGGATGAGACGAATGAGAATTCAGCGGAAATGCCGCGCATTCTTCTTTCGCGGTGAATGGGGTAAATGGATGACCCCATCCCCCCCCCCCCCCAACCTGTCCCTTTCCAGGCGCCAACGATCAAGCAGATCGCTTGGGGTAAGAGGTATGTATGCAATCATTGATCGGCGGAAATGTCGCATTAGAATCGTTTTGCTTGAAAGACGTACGAGCAAAACTTTGCCCGAACCTTGAGAGAACTACCAAAGTTGACGACGGCCAAAAAAGGTCCGAGAGGCAACAGAGCAACAAGCCCGGTGGATCGACCCAATCCGAAACCTCGGGAAACCCTGGGACGTTCTTGAACTCCTCCCCCCCCTCTCTAGGTTCCAACTAGGTACGCTCGTTGTAAGAAACTGCCCCTCGGAAGCTATCGGCCGACACCAGCCTGTCATTAGTGTTTGGAAATGCTGCAAAACGTACAAAAGTAAATGTTCCAAGTGTATCTCCGGCTTCCCCCCATAGCATCTCGCAAAAGGCACTTTAACACGCCGGGTACGCGCAATTGAGGGAGTCAATCGGATTTCTGGGTGTCATTTTGGTAACAGTTGGGGGGGGTGGATTGATCTGGGGTATTCAGGGTCGATGGCTTATTCAGTCGGCCCAAAGTCATGGCAAGGCGATGATGAGCGAAATCTGCGACGGTGATTGTACAACTAAGCGGTTTGCTGGATTGAGGTCCTTTGTGGGGGCGCCAAGGGTTGCTCATGTGGTCCCTGAGGATGAGAGGAAACGAGAACCAAATTGTACATATGCGCTCGTGCACATGTGATCGGCTGGGCAGTCAAGCAAGTTTAACCAACCTCTCAGCATCGATGAGTCGAACTCGTGTAGGGGAGGGCAGCCGCCCCCAGAAGATATCACATAAAAATGATCGAACAGAAGTATCCTTGTTGCGCCACACCCACGGCATGCACTATCGGATCCGGTGCTCGTTTGGGGTCAAAAAAACCACACAACGAGCGGACTCCTGTTAATGTCCAGCCAGTCGGTCGAAATCCCCCGACTCTCATGTCATGGCCACCCGAGAAATCTGATGATTTGAAGAAGGGCCAGGTTATTCATTACATTTCCCAACGATGGCTTAGAGTCATCCGAACGTTCGACTCAAGTTCAGCCACCCTGCAAGGGTCAATAAGTATTACAGGGAGGAAAAGAGGAAAGGACTCGTACCTAGAAAGACAGACCGAGCAAATAAACGGAGAAGTCCTCCCGGTTCAACATCTCGTGGGAGTCTCGTCGAAATCCGAGGGGTCTACATAGTATACCACGGAGCCGGCAGCGAGCATTCGTGGTAACAGATCACGCCACCACCCGGCGACGAGATGTCCGCGACTTCCTCAGGGTCCCGCAATGATCTAGACGGGTGAGGTGATCCAGAGAATGGAACGTGTCGCTGAGCGTATTCGCGTCAGCATTGATCGATTACAAACCCAAGCTGCCATCAATGGCTTGCTCCGAGAGAGAGGGATCGTTTCTAGCAACAACAACCTGCCTTCTGCCCACTAAAACTTGGGACATGCATGCCTAAAGGCGGTTTCGAATACAAGTATCGGTGATGATGACAACCCCAGCTGGAAGATCGGCACGGCCACCTGATTAGACGACATTCGCGAGCTCGTCCGTGAATTGTATCAACACACACAGTGCATGAGGGTTCATGGATGGGAATTGAGTCACCAGACATTGACGCCATGCGGCGATCGATTGAACAACTTAGCCAAGTTCAGCTAGCCTTGGGTATCGATGGGCTTTTAGGAAAATCGCACGGGTCCAAAAGCAAGGTCGCTAGGAGAACGCCCCAAGACACGCGGTGAGGATTTTTCGGTACCATCCAACACATTTTGGCAACGGAAGGGGCATCATCTCGGCATTCCATCAACAAGAAAAGGATTCCGCCAAGGCCTGATGTAGCGGCCCCAACAGGTTTCATTCTAAAGTCTGAGAAGGCGCCCGATCGAGTAGAAGCAAAAGTGCCTCAGAATACGCACAGGAACTGCATGGCCGGTTCCAACCCAGTGGAAGAGGGAAACACCGAAGACGTGCATGAGATCGCATATCCTTTCACGGATGTGGTCATACACGTGCGATAGTTGAGAGGATTGGCCTAGAGCGTCAAATGCTTCGAGGAAAGCAAAACCTGTCTTGCAGCGGATCAGGATCTGATGAGAGATATGTTCATAGGGCTCAACGAGGTTTCTCCGATATCTTCCGCGACTGTGCCCCGTTTTTACCAGCCGCAGAAGCGTAAAATAAGGAAGACAGGAGCTCATTGTTTTACCGATCGCCGGAGGGAGCCTATTTCAAAGAATGTTGGCGGCTCGGAGTAATATAAGAGCGATAGGAAGCCAACGGGCTGGATGTGACGACCGACCCAGGGCTCGAAAACTGGGCGAAGCAATGGGAGTTGCTCTGTAGATTTTTCGTCGGAGTATCGACACGCCCAACGGCGCAACAGCCATGCGGTCTAGTGTTTATGGCCTCACTGGAGATGATTGTACATTGACCCGGTTGTTCCAGTTCGCCAAAGATGTGTTGCGTTTGGGAACAGAGGCAGGGGAAGAAGGGTGATAAGCGGCTGTCCGTCCAGAGGAATATGGAAACGCCTATCACGCATGTTAAGGTTCATGGCACGGTCGTGGCACAATCTTGGTTAACATGCTCCCACGGAGGAGTTCCAAATGGAATTATGGTGATAATACAACAGTGACGAGTCAATGGCCCCGCAAACGCAGTATGCGCTCTCTTAGTCTTAGTCTCCAAGAGTGATGTTCATCTCGCCTTCTATGGAAGGTGAACAGGTCGCCCCATTTGAAATGCCTCCGGAAATCCTCGGCAGACGATCCAATCGTGCGAGCCTCTGGCCAGATATTTTCACCGCGCCACTCGCCAGCGCATTCTTCGCATCCGTCGTCCCAGTGCGCTCCACAGGTGTGACAGAACTCGTATCCACAACGGCACGTCATATGTCGACACCCCTCAGTACGCTCCACCAAGATCCTGCATCGTGGACATCTCCGCCAGTGAAGTTTCTGAGCAAGGTCATACAACGCTTTATCGGCGGCGGTAGGAATCTGAAGTAGATACGGAGAGACGGTCAGCAAACGCATATGTTTAGCAAGCGAGGTCAATTCTACACTCACCCCATCTTCGTCACAAGTTAACCCCAGGTGAGCCAGACGACGGCATTTGGAGCAGATGTCGACATTACATTTGGGGCATGATGATTCGGTCATGATAAGTGACAGAAACTCGCTGGGCGCTTCGATCAGGATCCCGCATTCGGGACTAGGACAGGGGAACTGCAAACGAGGGATGAGGGATATGAGAATACTAGTCAACGTTGTGTAGGCGAAAGTCAATCGTGATTTGAAAGCGCTGCTCACATATTGCAACGATGAAAGGAGTTTCTGGAAGTAATACGCCTCTAAGAGGTCGCCGTCCAGTAGCCTGACTGCCGTGTCGTCATCCATCCGCCACTCTTCTTCTCGCGGACATTCCGGACATCGGATAGAGAAGTCTCCTCCATTTTGTGATCCGCTACCTGGATCAACCTTTGAACGAATGTAAGAGTTCATGCACTCAAGACAATAGTCGTGTTGACCAGGACAGGGAAGAGTCAGGCCAGATGTAGAAAACTCGCTGGGCAGAAGGTCGGACCGCGAAGCAAGCAATGGGTCTGATGAGTTATAGAAATGCTCTTGGCAGATACCACACAAGGATGACGGGACAGATTTTGGAGGTGTCGGCGGCCTATCTGTATTCACCTACACATGGTTAAAGCACCTTTAGAAGACTGAAACTGGACCTGGACAACTCAGTAATACTTACAGCGGCATGAGGAGGCCATACCACACCTCGGTCTTCAGTCAGACTGGTCAAAGGCGCGCCAGTGTTGGATGGTCGTTCCGCGACCTCAACTCCCCGAGCCGCAAACAAGGTAACTGGCACCACTGAAGCACCAAATGCTTGGGGCATGGTATCATCAACTACAGGAAAGCCACCATGCATGGATCATTCGATATGAGGGTTGATGTCGCCGTCATTGGAACCCCGAGCGCTTCTATCACGGTGGAATAAACTGTACGATGTGAATAACCGGAGCCTTCTGGGGAGCTTCCCGTCAGTTGGGTTTCGGGGTCGTCCCAGAGTGGTGCTGGTGACCTAGGCTTGTGTAGAGATGAGACCAATAGTGGCTCAGTTTCAAGAAAATCGGAAGGCTTAGGTCTTGGCGATTCACGTGTGGTGAACACCGTTGATCGAGGGATAGGGGTGGTTGAATAAAAATGGTGATTGGCAGGGAGAAGCAAAGTGTATTTAAATCCATAGAGGGATTATCGCTGTTGAGAAATATTGAGGCAATAGTTTCGCGTTCCAGAATGTGGAAGGCTGGGTGCAGAAGAGCATCGCCTTGAACTTTTCTACATCACAACTCCACCTGCATCGCCAGAGTACGATAGAGCGTAGTTCGCCTCCAGTCATGAACGTTGGGGCCAGAATGACTGCACTGGCACAGTTTACCCCTGCTGGTGAGAGCATGTCATCTTTGGATTGTGGGCGTGTTAGGATAGGTGGGTTCTCGTTTTGCGAAACAAGGCAGTGCAGCAGTGGAAAGAATGCCTTGTTGGACACAGAAAAAGGATGTCCCCTTTGTCCAGATACGCAGTAGAACAATAGAAGCCAAGAGGCTAAGGTGGAACGCGAGCCGTGAGTCGTGACTTGTCGGCGCGTTTTGATGTTGGTGTTAGATCTCAATTCCAACCGACCCCTATATCGAGTTTGTATCAACGGGCACTACCCTATCCAGCATCATCCGGAAAAAAGCACCCTAGCTGAGCCAGTGAGTATGATTGGCCGGATCCAAATGTCGCCGGTTTCTCTGTGGAAGGTAGAAGGCGTTCAAGGCCGCGGCCATCCACTGTCCATGAGCATCCTGACCATCAGTTTTCTTTCTAACTTTCCAAGGGTGACCGAAGGGACATTAATACTACATAAACAGTCATAGCTGCGGAAAGCAATGATCGACGGACCATCAACACTCGTCTAGGTGAGGCTTAATACGACCCCAGAAGAAAACCTGAACATCTGTTGTTCACGTTCGATTAGCGCCCGACTCGCGCCAAGTCAGGTGGGTAAACTCTGCTGGACATTTGTACTGAAACCCCAAACTAGTAAAGTAAGAAATGTACCAATAGAACCATGTAAATTGAGAAATTCAACGGATAGTCGGACAGTCGGATCCCCTGCTATGTCGATAAGTAAAGGTTCCCCACCAGCATTTATCTAGCCTTCGCCCTCAGCGTTCCTTACCCACGCCCTGTGCTGGACACTTGGGGCCGAGGTCCTGTCACAAAAAAGAAGTTGGAGATTTAGAGCACTCAAATAAAAGAAATAGATTCACTGCGTTTGGGGCGAACCGGGAACCCACGGGTGTGGTCCGGACGATACCCATCGGGGCATTTAGGAAGAACAGGCGCAGTATAGTCACAAAGGAAATAATGGGACAAAAAAAAAACAAATCGTATTTACCTGACTGTAGATATCTGGGGAGGCACTTTCCTTGATATCATTCGAGAAATTCGTCGATAGATATTCTATTTTATACATGACGCACAATATGGCTCTCAAAACCCTTAAATCCGACGGACGGAGCGGGATAGGGAAAAAATCATTGCCGGTGTTTGTTGTTCGGGTTTTTTCTGGAGTCGGATTAGGAATCATCGCATCCAGGCACAATGTGCAAGAAAGAAGAAGACATTGATTGGTTAAACACCGAAAACACAGATCTCCTAAAAACCGCGACACACCCGACAAGGAAAAGACAAGCTAAAACACAATTCCAGAAAGTTAAAGCACACATAGGAATAGAAGGAAATGAAAACGCTGATAAAATGGCGAAAGAAGGTCTCACAATTGAAAATGAAAGAGACCTAGAAATCAAAATACCGATAGCATGGGAAACAAATGGAGCTCCATTAAGAGCACAAGCTTCTAGCAACCTATACACAAGAATCAAAACAGAAAGATACAAACTAAGGAGAGACAAAGTAATAAACAACGTCGAAGCAATTCTGAAGAACCACAAAAAAGAACATGAAGAACTACACTACGAAAAAACATTATGGGAATTGATAAGAAGAGAGCCAATAGGAAAGCAAATAACAGACTTCTTATGGCGAGCTATACACGGAAGAACAGTATGTGGTACCTTCATCATAAACTGGGGAGGAGAATGGGTTGAAAAAGCACATTGCCATTGTGGAGCAATAGAGTCACTAGAACACATCCTAGTACACTGCCAAATGAATGGCGAGGACCACTATGGACTAGAGCAGCAAAAATGCTTAAACAAGCTACGGCAACAAAAGATATACCATTCGTATATCCCTCATACACCGATATCCTAGGAGTTGGACTAAGAAAAATCCCAAATAATAAAAAAGGGGAATTATTATATAAAACAATAATAGCAGAAACAGCATTTAAAACCTGGAAACTGAGAAATGCAAGCCGAATAAGAGAAGAATTAATAAGTAAAACAGAGCAATAAAAGAACTAGAAAACAATATTCTAAAAGAAGCAGGCATGAACTTTAACATAGGAAAACTCACAGAAAACCAAGACAAACAGAAACAGGACGCTATAAATGACCACATAAACAAGTGGAAAGGTCTAGTTGACCGATCAGGTACCTGTTTAAAGCTTGTGGTAGAGGACCACGGCTAGGGAGGAGGAGTGTGTATGACGGACTAAACCATAAGTTTTACCAATCATACCTCCGGTGAAGAGAGCAAGTCCATTAAATTGGTACCAATACTTTCTTCCCTGGATCACGGTGCCGATCCAACTGGCACACTTGGGGTATGTGGGGTCATTCCCACCCAGAGCTGGCTCTGGTAAACTCATCACTCTGGTAGTGTTGGGCGAGATAATACCTGTGGTCTATCCCTGATAAGGCCACAACGGGAGGTTTAGTGAGTCGAACCTCACACTGTTCGGAAAACACGGTCTTCGCGACTAGTGGCCGTTCGCTTGATAGCGAGTTCCCACCCGTTCTCACACAAAAAAAAATAATTTCGCATCCAGGCACACAGTCTAATGTGGCCCCCCAATATAGGAAAATCCTTTCTAAGAGTCGCGGGCTGATGTAGACATCTCGACACCACAGTAAGCCCGAAGAAACAGGGGTTTTTATACCTCACCTTCGGGCAATCTGCCTCTACTCTAGAACTCCCCGTACGACAAGGACCCGACGATCTGCACCCGGAATATTTACCAATTCGAGAGTCCAAGAATAGGAAACGAATAGCACCACTGATGGATCTTTCGCACATAGGTTGGAAGATCCTGACTAGGGCAACAGCTCTTGTGGACCTGACAAATGTCAAAAATCGTTGATATATCGGTACATGAGGCTGCAAGTCCAAGACGCCAAAGCTTCGAAGAACTTCGATGCTCGATTTTCCGGGCCGAATGTCCGGAGAAACTGGAACCGCCGCAACATCCCTGGATTTAGCTCCGGGCAAGTCGCGTCTCGATCTGCTCTTCAGGTCAGCCCAAGAACCTTAAAGCGGCGGCCAAGCGCTACAAATGGATGGCAAAACCGGTGGCGTCACCTGGAGGGAACAAATGGATTGATCGGTAGTGTGTCCAATACGTCTCAGAGATGCAGGCTCCCTATGTCAGGCCACTCACTACATAAATCTATTATTGAATGGGCTGGCTCGGAGAAAACTCTATTATGTATAAGGTGTGAGGCCACCTCTTTCTTCCAAGTGCAGTACAGATCCAATGGTGTGTCCACCATAGGTGCCTCGAAGATGATTGAGAGCAACCTCTCAATCAAGAACTGAACATCTGTATAAATTTATCAATTTAGTCCCTCTCGATGGCCCTTTGTGGACTTTTCTTGTTTATCTAGGGGGCGAAGCAACATGTAGACATGTGAAAGTCGAACATGACACTCCTTGGCTCGGCATGCTGTTAAACAGCACCACAGAAGTGGGCTGTGCTGAGATACTTATCACGTCCCCAGCCAATCTACAAGATGGACAGTGCAGACCAGATTAGGGGGGCTTGTTACAGCGGAGATGGACAAGGAAAAGGCGGTATATTTCGGACACGTGTTTCCTATGCATTTGGAAAACAAATCATTCGGAGTTACATGACTGGTCGTGTTGTGCTGCCTCGCTGGGGTTTAACACAGGTCGTGTAAGCCATGAGAGATATTAAATATCCAAAGGCATGTTTCTAAGCCGTGGATAGACGATTGGGAATCTGGCGGAAATGCCGCCCATTTCCGCGTAAATGGTTGACCACCCCACCCCTTCCCCTAGCGATTGTCTGGGGTAGAGAGTAAGTACTGATTGGCGGAAACGTCGTGTCGGATCCTTGTCTTGAGATGTATGAGCAACGTGTCTGTAAATGGTCAAATGTTTTAGTGATGATCATCCAGAGCCGAGACAAGCAGCAGAAGCTAGTGTATCGACCCAACCCGAGGCTCGAATTCATGGGACGCTCCACCCGTCCCCAGATTCCGCGGTACGCTCATTGCAAGAACTGCCCTCGGAAGCGATCGGCCGACACCAGTCATTAGTGGTTGGATGCCGCAAACGTGTAAGAAAGTGTCGAATGTATATCCGATCCCCAGCATCTGGAAAGTACTTACAACGCATGTATAAGACCCAGGTTACATGATGAGACTTAAACATGCAGGGCACATGCAGTTGAGGGAGTCAGGCGGATTTTGGTTATTCGGTAACAGTGGGGGACCTGGGGTACAGGGTCGAAGCTCATGCTATTGGAGTCACGATGAGGCGATGTTGAGCGAAATATGCGCTGTTTGTGGGGCGCGATAGTTGTTTGTGTACTGAGGCCGAGAGGATACAAAACCGAGTTAACCATACACCCAACGAGCTGACTCCCGTCATCGTCCAACAGTTGGTCGATATCCCCGACCCTCACATCATGGCTACCTGGGATGTCCGATGGTTCGAAGAGGGGGCCAGGTTGCCCGTTACGTGTCCGAATCGAGACTTGGAATCGATCGAACAATCGAGCTAAGTTCAGCTAACTGGCCGGATTGATGGGTTCTACAGAGAGGAAAGACTTGCACTCGGAGAGGCAAACCCAGTAAATACGCGATGAAATCGTCCTAGTTCGATACCGTGCGGGAGTCTCGTTGAAACCCGGGAGGACCACGCAGCATGCCATGAGGTTGACGGTGAGTATTCATGGCAAAATCACGCCGCCATCTGGTGACGAGATATCTACGACTTGGCCAGGGTCCTGCAATGATCCAGACGTGTGAGGGATCCAGAGCATGGAACGTGTCGCGGAGCACATTCATGTTAGCTCTGATCAACTACAAACCAAGCTGTCATTGAATGGCTTGCTCCGAAAGAGCAGGATTGCTTCCGGTGACAACAACATGTATTGAATCTTGTAGAAACTGGGATATGCAGGTCCGGGACAGTTTCGAATGCAAGGGACACATCATGGGCGATGCTAGCGACGACAGTCCCCACAAGAAGATCAGCATGGCTGCCCCATTACTAGACATCGTCGGCTCGTCCATGGATCCTGTCAATATACACGGTACTTGAGGATTCCCGCAGGGAATTGAGTCATTACACATTGATGCCATGCGGCGATCGATTGAACAACTTGGCTAGGTTTGGCTAGCCTTGGGTATCGATTCGTTGTTAGGAGAATTGCGCCAGTCCAAAAGAAAGAACGGCAGGAGAACGCCCTAAGCCACGTGGCGGACATTTTCTGGTACCATCCGACACGCTTTGGCTATGAAAAGGCATCGCCGAGGCAATCAATCAGGAAGAAAACTATTCCGCTGAGGCCTGACGTAGCGATCCCGACAAGAGACTTCATTCCAGAGTCCGAGTAGGCGCCCGATCGGGTAGAAGCAAAAGTGCCTCAGGATCAGATGCACAGGAACCGCATGGCCCATTACAGCTGAGTGGAAGAGGGAAACACCGAAGGCGTATATAGAATCGCATATCCCTTCACGGATGTGGCCATACACGTGCGATAGTTGGGAGGATTAGCCTAGAGCGCCAAATGCTTCGAGGAAAGCGAGTCTGCCTGGTGGCAATCAGGATCTGATTAGAGATGTTCGTAGGGTTCAATAAGAATTCCCCGACGTCTTCCGCGACTATTTTCCGTTCTGATATGCCGCAGGAGCGCAAGAGAAGGAACACAGGAGCCCATTGTTTTACCGATCGCGGGAGGAGCCAATGCCAAAGAGTGTTGGCGGCTCGGAGTAATATCAGAGCGATGAGAAGGCAACGATTCAGATGCGAAGACCAATCCAGGACTCGAGAACTAGACTATCCGAAGGAGCGGAAGTGGTTCCATAGATTGTTCGCTGGAGTAAAAACACGTCAAACGGCGCGGCATCCATGCGGTATAGTGTTTATGGTAACAGCTAGGACAACTGTGCATTAGTCCGGTTGTTATAGTTCAACTTGGATGCATTGGGTCCGGGAACACAGACAACCGAAGGAGGGAGGCTAGTGGGTGTCCGTCCGGATGGGTGTTGAGACAACTTTCACTATTGATAAGGTTCGTGGCAATATCTTGGTGAACGTTCTCCCATGGAGGAGTTCCAAATGGAATTGTGAGGGTGATAATACAACAGTGGAGAGTCAATGAGCCCGTAGACGCAGTATGCGCTCCTTTAGTCTTGATCTCCATGAGCGATGCTCATTTCGCCATTTGTGGAAGGTGAACCGGTCGTCCCATTTCAAATACATTCCGAGTTTCCCGGCGGACGATCCGATTGGGCGCGCCTCTGGCCAGATATCTTCGCCGCGCCACTCGCCAGTGCATCGCCCACATCCGTCATCCCAGTGAGCGCCGCAGGTGTGGCAGAACTCGTATCCACAACGGCACGTCATATGCCGACACCCCTCAATACGATCCACCAAGATCCTGCATCGTGGACATCTCCGCCAGTGAAGTTTCTGGGCAAGGTCATACAGCGCTTTGTCAGCCATGGTGGGAACCTGAAGAAGAAACGCGGACAGGATCAGCAAGCGCATATATTGGCAAGCTGGATCGACTTCCACACTCACTGCATCCTCTTCGCACGTTCTCCCCAAGTGGGCCAGACGACGGCATTTGGAGCAAATATCGACATTACATTTGGGGCACGATGCATCGGTCATGACATATGTCAGAGCCTCGCTAGGCTCTTCGATCATAGTTCCGCATGCGGGACTGGGACAAGGGAACTGGGGGCGAGCGGTGGGAGGTGCTGGTCAGCATTGTGTAGGCGAAAGTCAGTTATGATTCGAAAGCACCACTCGCGTATTGCAACGATGAGAGGAGTTTTTGAAAGTAGTACGCCTCCAAAAGGTCGCCGTCGAGCAATTTGACTGCCGTGTCGTCTTCCATCCGCCACCCTTCTTCTCGTGGACATTCGGGACACCGGATCGAGAGTTGTTCCCGACGACCTGTTTCGTTGTCTGGATCGACTTTTGCACGAATGTAAGAGTTCATACACGCGAGACAGTAATTGTGTTGCCCAGGGCAAGGAAGAGTCAGGCCATAGATAGCGAAGTCGGCGGGAAGGAGGTTGGACCGCGTAGCAAGCAATGGATCTGATGTTTTATAAAAGCGCTCTTGGCAGATGCCACACATGGCTGACAGGACAGGTTTTGGAGGCGGTGTTGGCGGCCTGTCTGTGTTTACCTACATATAGATAAAGCAGCTTTAGAAGACCGAAGCTGGGTGTGGACAAGTGAGTAACACTTACAGTGGCACGGAGAGGCGATATCGCTCCTAAGTCTTCAACCAGGCTAGTCAAGGCCGCGCCAGGTCTGGATGGTTGTTGTTCGGCGACCTTAATGCCCCAAGCCGGAGATAAGCTAACCGGCACCAGTGAAGCACCAAATGCTTTGGGCATGGTATCATGAACTACTGGGAAGCCACCGTACATCGCGTCATTCAAGAGGGGTGATGTTGGCGTTGTCAATGGAACCCCTAGCGCTTCCAGCAGGGCGGGATCGACAAGACGATGCGAATAACGAGAGCCCTCTGAAGAGCGTCCTGCAAGTTGGCTTTCAAGGTCGTCTCAGAGTTGTGCCGACGATCGAGACTTGCGTAGAGAGGAGAATAACAGCGGCATGGATTCCATAAAAGTGGAATGAGCAAGTCTCAGCGATTGATGTGTTGTGAGCATTGCCAGTTGGGGAATGGAGCTCGTGAGCAATGGTAGGGTATATTTAAGTCTCTGAAGGTGATTATCGCTACCGGTGGAGAGTCGAACTATCGACTCAATAGTTTAATGAGATGATTTTGCGCCCCAGGCGGCCGGAAAGCTGCGCAGAAGGAGTATCGCCTCCGCCTCTTTCTGCGTCACGACTGTCATAAGAACTGCCTGTATTGCCAGAGTATAATAGGATCATCCGCCTCCAATCGCGAGCGTTGGAACAAGAATGACTGCACAAGCACGGTTTGGCCCTGTTGGTGAGGGCGTGTCACCTCCATATTGAGGGTGTGCCAGGATGTGCGGTGGGGTCCGTTATGCAAACAAGGCTGTGCGGCGGTCAACAGAATGCCTCGCCTAGGGAAAAAGATGACCCCTCTGCCCCGAACAACACACAGTGGAATAATAGGCACTGGGGACAGGTGTGAAACGCGAGCCATGAGCCACGACGGATCAGCGCGTTTTTGCGTTTTGATGCCGCTCCCGGATCCTAATTCTGACTAACCTCTAAATTGAGCTTGTGCCAACGGGTATTGCCCGCCATCGTCGGGAAGGAGAACTAGCTATGTTGGTGAGTGTATGATCTCGTTGGATCCTAGTTGCGGAAGTAGTGATGTTGGGGGTGAAATGCGAATGCGGTGTTCAAAGCCGTGTCTCTACCGTCCACAATCATCTTGACCACCAGTTTTCTTTCCAATTTTCCATAGGGCGACCGAAGGGCAACAGCGCTGAAGCCGCGTAGCCAGTCATCCTTGCAGAAAGCACGTCTGCATCAACGAGGCGTCTCCGGTGCAGCTCTCAGTGCTGCAAACGACGTCACAAACGAGATGTCGTCCGTGATTGACGCACTCAGCTCAGATACCCTTGGGACCGCGACCGCTGCCACAACGGCTGATGGAAGTGGTGGGGCTACCACGCCGACTCCAACCGCCTCAGTTCTTCCTACGACAGCCTCAACACCAACAGATACTCAGGTCATCGCCTCCTCGTCCTCCGCCGCTGCAGCGGCTTCTCAATCCCAGGCTGCTTCACAATCTTTGGCTTCGGTAGTCACGCTCTCCAATGCCTCCAATGGTTAGTTTACTTTTGTTGTTATCACTCTCGAGGCAGTACTGATTTTTGCATTCTACACAGCCTCACAGGGAGCATTGCTCAGCGCCAACATTTCACAATCGGTAGCACCTGTGGCTTCTACATCAGTTGTAGCCGCAACCGTCAACACCACCACATCCGTTACTGCAGCAGCGGCCGTGGTTCCCGTAGCTGTCCAAACTGCTGGAGGGTAAGCATCTGTCGAAGTATGGGGCACGGCGCTTGGCTGAAAAGGATTGTGCTGCTCTCTAGATTCGTAACCTCGAGCAGTGGGTCTTCTCGGGCCCCCTCGTCGTCTCGAATCACAAGCGTCTTGATCACAAGTACCGCCACAATCAACGGTCATCTGACTACAGTGAGTGCCTCTGGACAACGGATATTCATTCTGACGCGAACTCTTCCCAACAAGTTTCAAACTCTGGTGCCTACAGCTCTCTCACCATTTTCTACGGACCCAGATCCTCCAATGTCACATAGAGCCGTCGCCGGGACCATTGTAGGAACCCTTCTTGCTACAGCAATCCTCTCCGTCATCGGCTTCTTATTCTGGCGACGTATGTCGATGCAAAAACGTGAACGCGCACAGCAAAAACAGATGAGCTCGCGATGGGGAAAGAAGGAAACTAGTGCTAGACGTGTACTAGATGACGAAGTGGAGGACGACGTACACACGAACTACGGACCTGGTAGTATCGGCGAAGGCAATGGTGGAGGTACTTTGAGCGTAGACGCGGTCATGACGGAGGATTCGCATCGCACGGGTGCTACAGGCGTTGTCCGGGCGCGGACGATAGAACAACCATACGAGTATGGTATGGTTGGGAGTGGTTGGGCGAAGCGAACGATGTCCACCTATAGCTCGACCAGTTTCTACGGCAGTCAAGAGGAGCCGGTTCCACCCTTACCCTTCGATGCTAGTAATAACACGGCGAACTATTCGTACATCGCACCTCCACACTCGGCGACATCGTTCGTGGAGAAGGACCCTTCGGCGTTACGTGCGCTCAGAGCGAAGAAGACGGGAAGCGGTAGTGGTAGCATCTTTCGTGAAGATTTTGGAGATGCCGAGAAGGCGTCTGTTGTCAGCGGAGAAGCCGGCGACTCAAGGTCGTCGATCTTATTTTCGCAAACGGGGGAAGGCCGAGGCGTCCCTCGGCCGATGCCGAGTCTGGGGGGTGGGGACCACTCGGCGAGCTTCAGCCACGAGTTTTCAACCACGACCAGTCCTCTCATGGGTTCTCGCAAAGGGCTATCTTCTACAATCGCTCAACCATGGAGTAACGAACGGGATAGATTTTCGACAGTATCGTCAAGTACTGGACTGTTGGCTGGAGCAGCGAGTTTCGTAGGCGTTGCAGAGTCGAGGGAAGAGGTCGGCGAGATGCAAGAACGGCAGTGGAGGCAACGACGACGGCCAACCAGTTCCGCTAGCGAATCTTCCGGTAGCTCCGAGCCGTATGGTGGGATAGCAGCGGAGCAGACTAGACGCTCGATAGCGTCATCGCATCAGTACCCTCCAGACACCGTCTTGACCTCATCACCAACGTCACCCGAGAGACCCCTCACAACGTCTCCGCGCGCGCAACAACGCAGCCTCTACTCTGTAACTACAACCACACCTCCACTTCGGCCTTCGAGCCCACTCAATCCGTTCTCACCACAACAGACCATTCGAAGCCGTTCTAAAAATCCAAGGAGAAGGTCATCTTCAGGTTCGGGCTCCTTCCTTCCATCACCATTAATCGCGGGATCGCCGGCCAGTCTGCCATCACCGGCACCCCCACCACCGGGAGCAGCACCCTCGCATGGCCCCATGGCAAGCTCGGCCGCGAAAGTTGACGAGCAGTTCAACATACACGCCAATCGTTATAAACCACGTGGTTCACGAGATCGACCGTCATCTGGAGATTCCACTCAAAGTCGGAGGCGCGACTCGTATATCCTACCCGATCTGCCTTTGAAAGGAGACGGGAGTCTGAGGGACGAAGACTCCCCTCCTGGCGCACATTCTCGTACACGGAGAGGCAGCTCAAATAGCCTCGTGTCTTATTTATCTGCAGAGGAGTTTGAAGACTGACTGTATCCACGCCGTTCCTTGGCTCCACCATCGCTACTTGAAGAGAGAGACACACGCGCTCATTACATCAAGCTGCCCTTTTTGTACCATCCTTACACTTTCCTTTCCTTTGCATCCGTATAATGTTATCCTCAAGTACTCTCTTATTTGCGTAGACATAAGTATTTCGTTCACGCCTCGTTGTGTCACGTATTTTAGCATTGCTGTTTTCAATCTACTGACGGACGTGGTTGTGCAACCTCAGTCTATCTGACCACCAGTTGTACACGATGAATGCACAGATTACAGTGCCAAAATGGGCCAAAAAGCAGAAACGTGCTCAAAGTGTTCTGATCAAGCTCTCAGAGTTGATTGAAGCAATTCAGGCGACCGTAATTGCCCCCTACGACACACCTGTGGTAGTGTGAGAGCCCAAGAATCCTCTCACGGCTCTTTTTCAGCACCAGCACTGGATGTTGCTGTACCTGCCCTCTCACCCAATGTCCACAGCGCGCCCTTGAATCCTAACGGTGGGCTGCGCATGCTTGGTGTTCTCGACCCACGGCCTGAGGCGGGTGACACAGGAGAAGAGGTGTCTGTCTTGACTGCTATCCGCTCTGCAGCTAGTGGAGTTGCTGTAGGTGCAGATGCGACCGGTCGTTTGTACTCTGAAGCTTTCTTCGCTAAGAAGCTCCCCCAGCTCGAGAGCGTTGCCTTCGCCGCCGCACCCGCAGTAGCGCCAAGGTCACTGGCTGTTGAAGCTGCGACCGTCGCCGCTGCGGTAGCGGACGGCGCAAGGGACAGTGGACGCAAGCCACGACCTGATGTTGTAACGGGTGACGGAGGCGCTGCCATTTGCGTCGACGGGGCTGGAGGGTAACTGGTTCGCAGCGGCCCCGGCGAGGGTGAGCGCCTCGTTGGAGTCTCTGGCAGCGGCAAGACTTTGGGACTCGAATTTGGGGATGGTGCGATTGACGAAGATTGTCTGGCAGCAAGCCTGTTTGAGACTTCGCTCCGTACGCTCTCGAACGCCTTAAAGAACCCAGTCGATCCAACTGCCACTGCGTTCGACAGGGCTTCCCTAGCGGGTGCAACAGTTTCTGCGACTTTTAGCTCGTAGATGCCTTCGGCGAGGCGTAACCCGATGTCTGAAATTGGTGTTGGCTTTGATTCGCAGGGGTGCCTGTCACATAGAAGATCCTGTTAGTCCTCCGAAATAATGGAACGCAGGGTCAAAACGCTTGCCTAGCTTCGCAAATATCGAATAGTGCTGGGTCCGTAACCTTGTTCCAGACTGCGTATGCATTGGTAAGCCGGAACGCCGCTATCCACGCCTCTCCAAAGTTCTGAATGCAGTTCTGGTCGCCTGCTGGTTCCATACGGCCATAATTAAGGGTTGGCCATGAAATGGAGACACGTTGAACTTAGACTCACTCGCTCCCACGACACCCATATCAGTACTCCCTATTTGGATGAGATAGTCGGCGTACTTGACAGTCGAAAGCGCACTGCAGATGTAGTCCTCAAACTAACATCGACAATTCAAACTGTGAGCCAATGTCAGTCACACAATCCCTATGCCTACCTTCGCTCGCAGGTAATCGTCGCTGCCCTTGAACTGCATCGTTAACGGCCTCGTTGGATCCTTTTCGTTCCAACTCTCGTTCACGTCCCGGACCATATCGTCCATCCATTTCCGGTCGGCTGGCGTGAGCGCCACGAGTCTCTCAAGCTTTGGATCTTTGAATTCGAAAGTATTGAGTTCTATCTGCAAGTGGTACCACGATGGCTTTCAGAGATGAGGGGAAACTGAGAAGCTTTGAGATTTGCTTCCTACGTTGATCAGGAGATCAGGAGCACTGTCTCGTTGCTGCGTGACGATCGTATTTGTTGTCCCTATGCACTTAGTTAGTTGACGTCATCGTAAGCGATGTCAACGGGGGCTGACCGCACAACCATGACTGAGATTTTAGCATGTCTATCTGTTGGAGGGGAAGATACGGTTGGAAGAACGCATCCTAAAGTATACGGATCTGTCAGCAAGGAGCACGAGATGAAGGAGACAATGCAAAATCAAAAATGCCTTGCCTTGCCGAAGACATTCAGTGGTAACCCCAGATATTTTAACAAGCTATTCCGGTCGCTTGTCTTCAGTTCCGTGGGCCGAGTGGTGTCCTGGTCCCGCCTGTCCAAATTTGGTGAAGCGGCATCCTCTAGTGCCAGAAGGAGATCTAGTGATCGCTTCGATGAGCATATGCTTGAAGCGAATTGAGGATAGTTTGACTTACTAGGCATCAATGACACCAGAGAATATTGATAGGTACATAGTCGCTCAACGGGATGGCCGTAAAACATGATCTGAAATAATACAGGATAGACGCGAGTAGTAAGGTGAGTATTTCCAGTATTCAGAGCGCTTGGAGAGCGACGACAAAGCCTCCTACTTTCTTTTGGAGGATAAGTAGTTTGGCTAGGATTAAGGTGCGATGGCGGAACTTGTGGATCAGTTCTCGTCTGATGAGAGAGGGCGTTTGATCAGGAGAGTGCCGCTGTACGCTACGAGGGACACCCACAGGTTTGTTCCTGAGATCCGCGTTGAAGATCGCATTAGAAGAGATCAAGACCCTGCAAAATAGTCAATACGACACACCCATATAAATACCACTTTCAGTGAGCTGCGTTTTGAGAGAGAGTTCGAGGGTTGAATAGAAATCGACGAGAATGTGAGTGTCGCGGAAGTCCCGCTGATTGAACAAGGCACTGGTGACGACGCCTAGCCGGTCACTTGAATTACAAGGCATGTCAATGCCGAGAAGACTACGCGTATTACAAAGACCGACCGTATTAGCCCGAATAGGGGTTTGGAAGCTATGACGACGACCGCCTTCTGTACAGTTGATCTGGAGACGTCGGCGTCCTTCTCGATCAATTCACCAACCGCGATCTGTTTGTTGCAGCTGATACCAAACGCGGTGTCTGTGTGTGGCGTGGTTGACTTGTCACGCTCTGGATCATCCAGAGTGAGATGAAAGTATGAGTAGTCTTCCGCGCTCTTGTTCAAGATCAACATTAAATGAGGCCCCAGTAATCATTTGCGGGAGTAAGTTATATGGAGCGAACCTGATGTGCTCCATCGGGTAATGCAAGGAATGGTAGGACCTTGCACAATTCTTCGTCCAGCAGGAGAGATTCTGGATATGCCATTTCCACACGAGGACCAACCTAATGGATCGGACAGTAATGAGGATCTATCTCCCAGCCTTTTGGAGCTGACCAGCGTCTGCTTTACCGAGTGATTGAAGTCGATCAGAGCGATGCCAAGCACCAGCGGTCCATCTCCCGACTTCAATAGAGAGTCACGTCGCATCTTGGTTCCAAGAGATGAAATCGAAGATGTTGTACTCGCGCGATGGAGCAATGTTGGCGGTCGCTCCTGCTCGAACGAATGCACTTGGGAGTCTTCCACGATCGCGTCGCTCATGGCGTCGGCTAGCGCCTTCATTTGAGGGGATTTACTGGGGGAAGCCGCCACCGTATGAGAGTTTGCTGTTATTGGGCCTTCTTCCTGAGCTTCCTTGTGGGCTAGGGAGAATATTTGGGAGGATGCAGAGGTCCGGGCTGTCGAGGCGTCTACGTCTGTTGCTGACACGGGTTCAGTGCTAGCCACGGTAGAGGGTGAGTAGACATTTCGGGCCTCTGATGTACTGCTCTCTCGCGCTGATCTTGAGGGTTCGTCTGGCTGATAACGAGACGTGGGGGATGATGCTCGTGGAGGAGTGCCATCGAGAGGTATCGAGCGGGCTGATGACGTCGACGCTGACGACAAACTGAAAGTATCTGGATCTCGACGTATGGCATCCGGAGGTAGACCCAAGCTACTTAGTAGTTCATGATGCGCCATGGTGAGGAAATGAGATGAGACTTGAAAGGTTACGTTTAGTCTACATCACAACGAGAGGGTGTTTGTGTGCGTGCCTTTGTTGGTCGATAATCCCTGCATTCCATCCCGAAGTTTTGGTTCTTTCCGGACGTCGCACGTCACACGGTCATCCGAAATGAATGCTCGCGTGGTCACAGGCAAAATCCATCTACCACCATCGTCACATCGTCGCCTGTTCAACCCCACAACGCCCACCTAAACTCAGTGAATCGTCCAGCACTGTCCCATCGCGTCACCTTGACAAAAGATCAACTCTCTCAAGATCGCCAAGTCGAAACCTACCACACACGACCCTTGAGATAACTAATATGGTCAGCACACATAGACCAGGTATGGTCGTCTATCTCAACTTTCCGAGCGTTACAGGATGACAGCTAAGATGCTGATAAGACTCAGCGATCAATGAGTCCCAATGGATTGTTGAGGACTTCCTCCTTGAATTGATCCCATTGCTCTGTCATGACAAGGGCCACCTCCCTCAACATGAGCTTCTCAACCCAGATGAGCGTCTCCCACCTCTTGTTGCATTTCGATTTCAACCAGACATCCCAGGAGTCAAGTTGCTCTGGTAGTCTTCTGACAAGACGAAAGATGACGGTGATCAAACGGACTACTGATTCAAGAAGGGCTAGGTAAACTCACGCCGTCTGGCCACCTGCGATGACAATCAACTTGCTCAGTTCGAACGTTTGGTGCCGTGTCATCCACCACTGGAACCAAACAGCCCTTTCGGCAAAAATAGTGTGATAGAGGTTCCCCCTTTCCATCTGTCAAGATCTCGGTATAATTTTAGACCTTCGCCTGGCCCATTTCATTTGCATAAGCCTTTAAGTGGCGCAGAGGACAGAGCCTGTATCTTGATAATGCACAAAGTATACAAACCACCACCACCTGCCACTTACTTGGGTAAAGGCCCTTTACCCCGACAACATACACCCGCAATTCTAAAGGATTTCCACAGAGCATTATCCTGAGTGACCATGTAGACGAATGAGTCCAGAAAGTCATCTCTCTTGGACATAGAGATGAAGCTGAAAAGAGCTCTCCCGGAAGCCTGACGAGCTCCATGTTGCCATGGTCGGTGTCAAAACGCTCCATGAAGGGCAGAGAAGAATCAGCAGGCTATCCACGATCACAGAGATTATCTCATGGGAAGCCTTTGCTCTGGTTTGAACGTCGTGGCCCACACGAACCAGATCGGCGCCACACCCTGTTCATTCAACCACCATTCTTCAATGATATACCGCATCTTCTCTGCCCTGAGAGCGAATTTTGGGGTTGATTTGACGCCAGCGCCGTTTCGACCCGAGTGAGTGAAGGAATCCAGTTTCTTCTGACGTATGTCCAGGGGATTATATGACAGCTCATGGGTGGGAGATATAACGTCCGCTCGTACTGCTCAAGCATGTTCGCGGTCGGAACGTCATCGAGGATGGCTTTGGCACGTATGAAGCGAAGGAGCTGGGGGCGATTGTTGAAATACCATGTTCTAAGGACAAGGATGATGCTCAAGGTAATCCCCGCAGTGTAGGAAATGTCATCGGTGGTGCGTACATGATCAAATCTTGAAGCTTTGGGACTGATGAATGAGTAGGCTGATTGTCCACAGGGGCTGAGAGGGCATCATTGAGACAAGCGATGACCAATATCATAGTTGAGATCAAGTCTACGAGGCCCGCAGGGGCACACATGAGCTGAAAGGTGTCGTGTGGAAAAATCATTTTATTGTGTTCGAAGCAGAGCAGCGCGGCTCCAAAAGGTGGTCGAGTCGCTTGAAGAAGGAAGGCGCAAACCGACGCCGACGCCGACTTGAGGAGTCGAATGCCGTCCTTAGAGAAACCGGTAACGATCATCTCATTGTGGCCAGGTAAAGTCGTCTAGCACCGTGCGACGTTGACCTGTTAGATCGAACAGGCTTGCCAACACGTACTTATCTTAAAACGGTGACACCAAAAGCGGCTTGTTGCCGTCACTAGGACAGATTATTGTATACCTTAAGCATGAGATTCGCTGCGACCCCACAAAAAGGTTGAAACAATTTTTCAAAAGACGCAGACGCTCTGGTTCAAATCATTTTACGCTCGTCCTTATCCCTACGAGCTAAAAATATCAAATGTTTGTCTAGATGACGAAACGAAAGAAGAAGAAGAGAGAGAGATTTCGTATGAGAGATTCGAATTGCCAAGCCGTGCTGAAGGGTTGCTTTACAATTCACTGCTCGACTAAAGACGTCAGCTTTCTCAAACGAGCAGGCTTGAGAAGATGTCCTCTTCGCTATGGTCTCCATGATACAAAACGATAAGATTGAAAAGAGAGGCTAAAGAGGGACACTTCAAGGAAAACACTAAAACTTCTTTTTTTTGGAACAATGCAACAGAAAAAGTGACTCCGTGATGGGGTGTGTGTAGGAACGAGAATATCTAAGATGGTGAAACAATCCAACAAGTGAAGGTGACATGATAATAGCGTAGAAGGGAGTCCGTTCGACCAGTACCCGAAAGGGAATCGATACAAGAAGAAAAAGGTGGATGATATGAAACGTAAGAAGAAGAAGAAGGAAAAAAAAGTCCGAGATCCGGTAAAGAATGTCTAAGGGTATGATAGACGTGAGTGGGAGGTTTCCCTCCAGTTCGTCTATTGCGAGACCATCGTGGGGATACAAGAGTCACTGTCGAAGGAGGGAGTGTATCCAGGCGCGCAGGAAGAGACTACCGAGAAAGGTTTTGATTTTTTTTTTTTTAGGAAGCAGCCGCATGTCATGACACCGAGAGGGGTGGACATACCGTTGCAGGTCCTCGTGGTTGCGTGGCAGGAATAGCTGACTGCATTCGGGATGGCGGTACAGTCCACGCCTTGGCCAAGCGTAGTACATCCGCCGCAGTTCTTCAAGTCCTCATTGCCACCATCAATGCTGAGAAAAGAAAGGCGAAGACAGTCCAAAAAAGTCATGTCAGCCAAACGGCAGGACAAGAAAATCTCTTAGGCGAATCGGGAGAGCCGAAAGGAGAGGGGAAAAAAGAGAGAGAAGGGGAGAGAAGACTCACCACTCGACCTCGGAAGAACCTTTGATTGGACACTCTTGGAGATCCGCAGGGCAGACGCTACGCTTGGGGATACGAGTCGCGACACGGGTTGGTAGAGGCTGAGCCTGGCGCTTGTTGTATGAGCCGCTGGGAGTGGGAGGGGGCTGCTTGCAGCATTGATCGTTCTGGTCCCAGTGGCGGAAGGGTCCACTGGGGCAGCCAGGCGTCGGTGGTGGGTTGGGGTTGTTGGGGACGCAGCAACTGTAACCGCTGTGCCACCACCAGTCAGAGGGGCAGGTACGATCTCCGGGGCATTGAGGGTTGCTGCCCGGGCCTCCGTTGGGTAGACAGCAGCCCTCTATAAGAGGGGACAGTTGGACGGTCAGATGGCGTGATAGAACGAAAAGATTACGAAATTGGAGATCAAAAGACTTACTGGTCGAGTAGAAGAAGTGACCGCTGGGGCAAGACGGGGTAGGGGTGGTGGGAGGAGGAGCAGGCTTCGTGCAGCACTGGCTGCCGCTGTTCCAAAAGGGGAAATTCCCGCCGCAGGATGCGGGTGGGGACGAAGGGGACTTCGGGACACACGAGCTGTAATTCGGGTGATAATACCAATCGCTAGGGCAGGACCTGTCAGACGGACACTGGGTGTTGGGTATGCCGCCCGTCGGGATACAACCGCCGCCTGGAGGATGAGGCGATAAGTAAATTACGCTCCCAGCTTGTCAATGCAGAAGTGGGCAACGTACATGCACTCCAGAAGAACTCCGACCTTGAGCAAGACGACGACGATCCACGCGCTTGAAGTCCTGCAGCGGGG
>WSTV01000051.1:44588-94116 GCA_019632285.1 Tulasnella sp. 332
GAAGGGAAGGATGAGAAGAAGAATGGGTGTCATTTTCTGCGACTTTATACTGGGAAGAAAGATCGAGAGGGCATCTGTGCTGGTACAGAATGTGCTCTAAGCGAGAGGAGGGTCCAAGGCCCTGTCGCTCGATTCATGTGTTTCATTTGTCACGCAGTCAGATCGGCAGGTCAAGGACCAGAGGCAGATTCCCGGCTCCGGTTTTATGCGCCAAGGTCCCCCTTCGCTTCCAGTCGGGGTGGAGTCCGTTGGTACATGGCAACAAAGCCACAGTATTCGAACTGCCGAGCCGGCAGACGGCATTGGTTGTTCCAAGCCACATAGGTTTGAAGATTAGGAACGAACTGTGATCAACGATGAGGGCGTGGTTCGTTCAACAAACCTACCAAAAATACGTCGCATGTGCATTTACGATTTCTGGCCCTTTGCTTCTCACACTCAGGAACATTGCGCTTGAGAATGTGTCAATGTTTTCTCATCGGTGATCTTGAAAGCCAATGGATCGCTTGATTACTAAATCTGGGGAAAAGAATCGCTCTGCTTCGCCGCCTTGCTCCCTAAAAGCAAGTGGGGCACAGGCACACAAGAATCGAGCAGACCCTTACGCTGCCTCAAGTATGGCTAATAACCCCGAACGATTACATCACACCCAGAGGCGTACGATCTGTTCATGCCACGTGTTTACATAAACAGTGGCTTAGCTCGGCCCAGTGGTCGAACAGAACCGTGGACTCCCCTTTATGGCACACTAGCCACATTTGTAGAGTCCGGAGATGTCCTTTTCGCCCTTGAGTTTGCTGATCGGTATCCCTTAACAGCGCTAGCGCAAAAATAACAGAAAAAGAAAAAGAAAAGAAATAGTCACTTGCTGGTGACAGCCGAGTTAAATGGCCTAATACGATTAACCAGACAAACCCACGCCACACTCATAATCAATGATCGGCGGCTCGACGATGATTGGGAGACACATGTTGCATATACTGCGGGTCCTCCTAGCGGGAGCACGAAATGGAGAATCGTCGAGGGTGTCGAATAGGCAGATTCAATCCTCCGCTATTCGGTCGCTTGTAAAACTGGACGAAAAAAAGAAGAAGAAAAAAAAAACCTGTGTCGCTAGCAAAAGCAATAGGCTCTTTCGGATAAGCGGCTTTTTAGAATCCATCTCCTAGATGACTGGGTCAATGTTGCCGTTTATGGTGAAGATGAGCAAGCAGCACTCACTACCCACATGCCCTTTATTACCAGGGCAATTCATGGCAACCTCGTGGTTTTGTTATCAGCTTCATCAATAAGTCAAGGGACGTAACATCTCCCACTGCTACAGTAGACTGGACGACACATCTAATCGGCCGGGTCAAATTATCGTTGCTGTCCTGGGCTCCTTGTGTTGTGGCATGGTGTTGATAATTGAAGTTAGGTTACAGCCTATCGCTTGTCATGCCGATCCTATTGCCGAAAACACCCCTTCTCAGCTAATTGGTTCGATCCAGGAGTTTAAACCTGGCAGCCGACCCTGCCCGGTTGGTGTTTTTTCTTCTTCTTCTTTTTCTTGTCTTTCTCGAGCCATGTGCACAGTGCATATACTCTAGATGTTTTTTGTTGCGGGCTTACGTGGAAAGAGAAGGCCTTTGAAGATCAAGTGGCGAGATATTCTAGAAAGCACCGAGTGCAGGTCACTCGTATCCGTCGACGAGCGTAGCAACGTCTTCAGAATTTCTCAACGGAGATACATGGCGAGAACATCTCAGGAGCGAGGAAAACCTACCTTGGGCTTGGTATTTTACAGCTACAGTCGGTAGGATCCGCGCGAGTGCGACCCAAGCAACGGCGGAAGATCGCTGCTCCACCTAGCTCCTTTGGAAACTTGTCAATAAAATCGACCCGAGAGACGATGAGACGTTGTCAACCCCCTTATGTATATTTACACTACCGTGAAGCAGACGCGCACGATTGATCCCCAGGCAACTAGTAACAGAGAGGTTGTGTTGGGATGCGATCCATGTCAAGACTCTCCATGATCGGTGATACTCAGGAGCAGACCCAGTCATTTACAGATACGAAGATCAGACAACGGACGCGGAGCTTCTCTCATTAGAGTTCCTTTACGACGTTGGATCGAACACGAACAATCCCGGTGGGTGTTGACGCACACTGATGACGGTCTAGAACCAAGAGGCTCGGCTCCACGAGACAACATTGCACATATATCAATGCCTCAAGATAGTGCGGGGAACAATTGGCTGTACAGGTCTGGATGTCATAACGACAGATGTTCACTGGGATCAGTCCTGGGTAACAGTTTTTTTTCCCTTTGCGGTGAGGATCCGAAGCCTACTTTTTAGAGTTTCGTCCAATCGCTGCGCTGGAGAGCTGGTTTAATTAACACCATACACACACTGATAAAATGGAGTTGAACTCGTGCCAACAAAAAAACAATCATCAGAGTTATCAGGCTATGGACTGTTTGGACTTGGAATCTAGTTCTCGACCGTCAGACGGGGATATACCAGAGATCTGGGATTCGTGAAGGAGGCGTGACAGATAAGCATAGTGGTGGTCGTCACGACAACGGGTTGGCGGTTCCTACTCGCTACATTGGGCGTTGCGATTGATTGCACAGAAAGAAGGGGAAAAAAGATCTAGTATGAGTCGAATGTGCGCTGTATGCCGATTTCACGGATCTTCGTCATCCTCGTCCTGCGACAACCTGTTTGGAATGATATATAAGTCACCATCCGTTACGACCCAGATCGCCCCTGGGAACTCTCACACATTGGCCTCCCCGAGGTTCCGCTGTAACTGTTGCTTGGCCATTGGCCTCCAGTCCGTCTCGACCAAGTGTCGCGTTCGATCAATCAGAGAGCTCATCTTCATTTGAGCAGGAATGAATCTATCAAATGAATGCTGAGGCGTCAACGATGGTGGGAAATATGATCGCCGCGAGCCAAATTCACCTGTCTATGGGGGTGTCCATGGCTTTCCTGATCGCCTCCTCAAAGCCTATCCGATCCCCAACCTTGACATGATACACGTACGGCTCGCCAAGTCCAAGGAAGAATACGCCGTCGTGCTGCGCGAGCCACTGGGTCCGATCGTTGGGTCGCTCCCTGAGCCAGTTCTTGATGGGATTGATGAACGGAACGCCCAAGCACAACGCCTCCCAAGGCGTCGGACTCATCGGAGGGTTACCCACACCGAGCAGCACCCGACTGCCGCCAAGAACCTGCACAAACGCCGTTCGATTGGGCATGTGAGGCACCTCTTCGATCCCCTTTGGGATATCGAGGCCCGGAACATCGTGCCTCATTCGGCTCACGAAGGTCACGTTCGCGTCCGCTTGCAGACGCGTGTAAAAATCCGATTCCATCACTTGCTCATCGCCGCTCTTGAAGGAATGGGTGTCAAAGAGGAAGTATTCACGTTCGATGAAGAATTTGAGGTGTTTGGCGAAGACGTAGGCTTGGCGCGGGCGAGAGGCGTGGGGAATGTATGGCGCCTTCATGCAGGTCCGCTCGAGGCTGTAACCGAGGTAATAGTTATTGCGGCCATGAGCGGTGGTCTTCCAGGTGGAATAGTCCTCTGGGGAAAGTGTGAAAGCTCCCCCAAGTGGATGTTCTGCACCGTTCCAGAAGTGCATGTCAAAGATCTTCCTAGAATGGGAACGAAGAGTGAGGCTCCGGAAGATAGACCAATAGACGAGAAGAGTTCCATGTACCACAGAGGGATATTGAGGTGAGTGGCATTTGGCGCGGCTTCAGGCAAGTCAGGATTGGTTTGAACGCACGTAGAATTCCAAAGACAGTCTTTCCCATGGAAGTCGTCATGGTTCCAGAGGATGAGTTGTACGCGCTCATGGTAGCTTCGCCAGAAGCGATAAAACTCAGGTTTATCATCGGGAACAAGCATCGAGTAGCCGAGTGCGTGCAAGGCGTCGATCTTTATGGCTGGTTCAGCTGGAGGACCCTCGATCTGGAAAGACCACTCACGAGTGAGTCGCACCAGATGTTCTCCCCTTGTGTATCACCCAGGAGTGCCTTTTTACAATGATCCCAGGCTAATATAACCTGATTCGAAGGAATTAGTCCGTGTTACGCTCTGGAAAACGTCTTACGATGACAGATTCTTACCAATTTGCCTTCGTTTCCCAGGCAGTCGGGCACGTTCAAGCGACGGCTCAGCTGGCAAGATCGCATCGGCTCATGGCCATAACGCTGATTGAACACTGTGAGGCTGACTTCCTTCCATGAGCCATCGAGCGCTATATCCAGATTGGCAGTGGCTTCAAGGGATGTCTGATCAATAATGGCGCTGGAGGCTGAGCTTATCCAAGATTGCTGGATGTGAGAGATTGTGGAGCGAGTCCCGACGAATATCTCAAGGATTATACATGCGAGACAAGCCACCATCACTCTGGGCCAATACCTACGATGAATGGCGTCAACCTCACAATCACTGGTATTTCCTATATAAAGGGACATACCTCAGCATTTGGAGAGAGCAGAGGCTTGAGTGTAGAGGGATTGAGACGCATTCCTGTAGCGTTAATCTTGAAACGTCGACTCAAGTTAACTTAAAGTTTGAAGTAGCCTATCAGTTGGGCAACAGGACGTCGCACCGTGGCGAATGCCGAGAACCATCATCCTGGTAGGAAAAGTAGTTTCGTGAAATGAAAAACAATAGAGATGTTGTGTCCTTGAATGTCGCTAGGCATAGCTTCCTGTCGTGACGATCACTGAACGGCGATGGTCGATCAAGCTAGACCCTGCGTACCATAACCGTGTTCATTTCTTGCAAGCAGGTTCCAGTCTGAACCGCATTCCGCATAAATCCCCGAGACAACGAATATGAGTCGCTTTTACGGTTATGATAGTTGGGCAGGAGGCGGTTCTAGTGGCCATAAAGACCTCGTTGAGGTACGAGACTGAAAGAACCTCATATTTAGGCCATATATGCATGTTTTTGCCAAAGCGCTGATCACTGGGCGAAACGTTTTCAAACGCGAATTACCTCTGGATCCTACCTTTTCTCCATGGGTTGGATAGTATGCAAAGAGTGGACGAGCTCAATGTCGAGGTGGGTGAACGGTGAATCTGATGAACTGCCTTTGCGGGCTCTCTGTGGCCCGAGCGGAATACCTCGTCGCGGCTTTTGGTCGCCTTGGACCCAATCAAGTGACGTCTAGGCCACTTGGCAGAACTATCAAGTGGTCTACGTTCGTTGGCAGCTCGAAAAGGCTGGCTCTGACATTTGTCCGAAGCCTAGGCCTTGGTTTCTCGCCTGCCAATCAGAATCTACTATCAAGAACGCGTCAATAACTTCCATGACATCACGCTGATGCTTCACGCTTCTCACTTTTAGGTGTGGGCTCTTGTGGGACCAAAATCGGGCAAGTACGTCCGCTCCATCCTTCACACCTCTTTGCACCGGACCGATGCTCCCGCTTCTAATAGGGCACATTGAGGTATGGCAAAGAGGAGGCAAGCGGCTACCGCGACGGCATAACAACTAGCTGGAGGCATTGGTATGTGTTTTAATCCTGGCTTGACGGGCCTGGATTTACTCACCTTACTTGTCTAATTCAGGGGTTGCGTCACACCCAAGATCCTTCAATCCATCAAGAGCAAGGGTGTCCAGAGGCTTGGCGGCTTCGCCGCTCTCAGGTGTTCCTTTAACTCCCATGTGGAGGCTTTATTATGAACTTACGTTCTAACCCATATGAACTGTAGTTCCGAGGACCGAGAAAAGGTTACGAAGGCTATCAAAGACGGACGTGTGGCGATAGGTGATATTCCCGACCATTTGAATGTCGCAGCTTTGCCGGACAGGACGCGAGTCGCCACCACCTCTCAGACCCGACCGGACACGCAGACGAAAAAGAGGAAGAACCAGGAAGACCTTAGGGTAGAGAACGAAGTCGCATCTTCTTCTGGTGCATCCGGCAGCGGTGTACCGCCGCCTGCCACGCAGATTATCGCGGAGCAAGATATCGTTGACGCTGATCAAGATGAAGTTGAAGACCAAGACGAGGTTTATGTCACCGTGCCTTCCAAGATCGTCGGTGTGCAGTACTATACTGTGAGATTTACAACGACGACAGACCGGTGTTGTGCCATTACGAAACTGATCTCTCACTATTAAAATAGGGCATGGTAGGAACAGGGGAGCTGGTTTCAGTAGTGCGCGAGCCAACGAACAGATTCGATAGGTAAGGAATTGCATCCAGCGACTGCTCATGGCTGTTATAAGTTCTAACTTGATAGCCTCCAGCAACGCTCTCCGCATTTTGAACGCCACAGGAACCCAAGTAGGACATATCCCTAGGACAGGTGAGACCTGATCCGGTTTCTGGTCCGATTTCTTGCATTGTTGAACCGGCATTTCGCTTTCAACAGTGGCTTCACGCCTCGCGCCACTCATGGACAAGAATCTCATATCAGTGGAAGGCATCATGGGGCAAGGGAATCGTACGTGCATACCTGCTTTCTGCGTATTCGTGTCGGAGCTAACCACGTACCGGATATTGTAGTAACTGGCCGATTCAGTTACGACCTTAGCATGTACGTCTGAACCCCTTTTTTCTTCGTCCTGATATCGTGTCAAGCAAAACGCACATCCAAACGACACATGGTTTCCAGTACTCTAAACATCTGCGGGCCCTCCGACCCTACCCTCCGTGCTCAAGTCGAGCCACACCTCGTCTGGGCCACCCCAGGCCAACGAGGCTTCCACACCGGTGCCGCACCAGACAATCAGACGGGAGTGCAAGGGACTAGCGCATCACCTGTGAAGAATAAGGGCAAGGGCAGGGCCACTCAAGGCTCAGCAGCAGCACAAGCTTCCGGACTGCCCGGTATGACGCCCGGTCAGAAGGCCGTCGAGCTGGCGACGATGATGGCGAGCATGGGTACAAAAGTAGACGACGCGTCGAGGCGGACAAGCGTGTTGGATGCGCTGTGTGGAGAAGATGTATTAGAGCTGCCTGAGTTTGATGACGCGGTGAAGCCCGGGTTGGTGAATGGAAACTTGAAGGTGGATCTGTTGAAACATCAGGTAAATTACTGGTCTACTCTCCTCGCGTCGCCCCGGCCTTGTGGAACTCACCCAATGTTTCAGAGCCAAGGTCTCAAATGGTGTGTCGATCGCGAATACCCAGAGTTGCCCAAGACCGCAGAAGACAAGCCTGTTCAGTTCTGGCAGCTGCGCATGAACGGGAAACAAGTAAGCATATTCCTTCATTTCAAGTTCATTTACGATGCCAACGGTTCCGTACTTCTGCTACAGCCATATTACTTTAATGGTACACATTGGTGTGATCCCACATCGGCGCGCTTTGAATCCTGATGCTTTTATTTGTCTTGTGCAGTCGCGACGAAGACGCCTCAGGCGACCACGCCAGTGCTAGGAAGAGGCGCTCTAATGGCGGACTCTATGGGTTGGTGGTGCCTCAGAAATTGTCGGGCAGAGGAGCTCTTACCGAACTAACTTTACAGGGCTCGGGAAGACATTGACCATGCTATGTTTAATCCTCGCCACCATGAATGACGTACCAACCCAATACAGCAATGCCACACTAATCGGTCAGTCTGCCTTGAACCGTCTTGTCTACCATCGCCAGCCATTAACGTCCCTCGGACCTTGGCTACCCCTAGTCGTCCCACTCTCTGTCCTCTCCAATTGGACCACTCAAATCGATGAACACGTCGCCGCAGGCAAGATCACCACGCATGTCTATCACGGTGAAGGCCGTACCAACGTTTCGGCAACTCAGCTATCCATGTTCGACATCGTCTTGACGACGTACGATGTAGTGTCGCGGGATTGGGGTCTCACGGCCGGGGTTGGGGTAGGTGCAGCTAAGAAGAGAAAGACAGATGGAGGTGTGATGAGTGTCAAGTGGAAGCGGGTGATCTTGGACGAAGGCCACAACGTACGCAACGTGAAGACCAGAACCGCACAGGCGGTCTGTGCTTTGGAGGCCGAGAGGCGCTGGGTAAGTGTGTTTTGGGCTCAGGTTCGGCCTCGCGCTCACCCTCTAGGCTGATTCTGGGCTCCCGTTCGCTTTATTCAGGTGGTAACCGGAACCCCTATCGTGAGGCAATTAATCAGCGCAGGGCAATGGCAACCTCGTGCTGAAGGCATTTGCTTTCTTAGATTAACTCACCCAACGATCTCGGGTCGCTGCTCAAGTTCCTCAGAATTTGCACGCCTTTGGATCAACATGACTACTTCAACCGTTTGTTGGCACGTCCTCTCACCAAAGGGGATCCTTACGCTGCTGAGTTACTTCGAGTGAGTAGCGCGATTTCACCCCCGACCTGGTATTGATCCTTTCAACTTTCAGGCTTTGATGAGTTCAGTTTGTTTGCGTCGAACGAAGCAGGTCGGTTTTCAATGCACAATGAAGCCAATACGAATACTCACATTATCCCGTACCTTCCTCCTATAGATGCGCGACAAGAATGGAAACCCCCTCGTACCATTGCCACCTGTTGAAGTGACCGTTGTGCGCGTCACGCTCAATGACGTAGAGCGGCAATTATATGATGACATCTTCGCTGAATCGTGAGTGCTTTGTTTCTCCATACTCTTGCTATTCACGAGGTCGCCCGGTTGAACCCTCCATGGTGCTATAGGCAACGTAGATTCGAGGACTATGTGCAAGCTGGTGGTGCTCGACACCCTGCTGGAGCGGCGGTAAGGAAATGTGTTGATGTGGAAAGTTGAACCCTCACGTTGCAACGTCTCCCCAGGTTCCCATGGCGGCCAATGTGCTAAGCATGCTCACTCGCCTGCGTCAGTTGGTCTTGCATCCATCACTCGTTCCTACTAATTATTTAGAGGTCAGTCCCGCCTTTGATCTAGAACACGTATGCTAACGCAGATCCATATGCCAGGAATTGCGCCATGCGAACCTCGGTGGTGGCGGCGGTGGAGAACACATCCCAACACACAACCTATCTCCAGAAGAGTTACTAGCCCTGAAGCAACAGCTCTTCAAGGCTGTTCAGGATGCCGAAGAGTGCAGCATTTGCTTCGACGTCTTGAGCAACGCAAGGATCCTGCCTTGCTCGCATTACTTCTGTTTTGAATGCATTCGAGAGGTAGGCGCAAGGACACCCACGTCATAATTGAGTGCAAGAGACTGATCATTACGTACTAGGTTATCGCTCGACAACGTCTATGCCCAATGGATCGTCGTCAAATTACTGAGGCCGATCTTATCGAGCCGTCACCCGCTCCTGTGGATGACGAGGAAGACGGTAGCGATAAGGAAAATGATAATCAAGATGGCACCAACTTCGACATGCCATCATCGTCCAAGATCCAGCATTTGGTCTCTCTCCTGCGATTGATACCGTCGACGGAGAAGTCTCTGGTTTTCTCTCAGTTCACAAGCTTCTTGGACTTGATTGCGCAACAGCTCGAAAAGGAAGGGTATGTTGCCTCCTTAAACCATCGCATGTCGTCATAAGCCTGTCTAATCAAAGTCAAACTTTAGGATCCCTTACGTGCGCTTCGATGGTTCTATGCCACAGAAGCGGCGTGCAGAGGTCATCAAGCGATTCTCAGTGCCCATCACGGCCTCTACGCAAGGTGGCGATGATGATGACGACGATTGGGAGCCAGCCGTCCAGACCCGGTCAAAGAAGGGCAAGGGCAAAGGCAATACCAGGGATAATAGAGGAGAGGGCTCAGGTGGCAAGCAGAATCCCTCAGTTATGTTGATATCCCTGAAGGCAGGTGCCTTAGGGCTGAATCTGACAGTGGCGAACAGAGTTTTCTTGGTAAGCGTTCTACTCTATGGAGCTCGGAAGAAGTATCTGACGTGGCGTGATCTTCCTAGATGGATCCGTGGTGGCAGGTCAGTTGAACGGTGTTTCCCGTCGTCGATGGTCATGCAAATAGTTCTGATGCATTTCACTCATTTAGAGTGCGATAGAGCTGCAGTCTATCGACAGAGTCAATCGGATCGGCCAGACAAAAAATGTGCACGTATATCAGATCGTTGCAGAGGATACCGTCGAAACGAGGGTGTTAAATATACAAGAAAAGAAACAGCTTCTTGTTGAGCAGGTAAGTGTTCCATCCTCTCAAGCGTATCATGATCCCACTTTCTGGGATTGAGAAGTGTTTGTTCTCCGTAGGCTTTCTCTGGAACGCGCAAGGCAGAGACTGCGAGACAAAAGAAAGAGGCTAGATTGGGTGATCTCGTCCAGCTTTTTGGTACAACGAAGTGAGGGTCATGTCTCTACTCCTTGGCGTGTATGGCAGATGTTGCGATGGGCAAGCACGAACAAGCCCCTCGGAATGTCAGAATCAATAACTATCACAATCGGCCACGACGTGAACGGGTCACATGTGTGGTAAAGTGCAGGAGGACCCAACTAATTCAGGCATGGCACGCCCAGACTGCCCAAACAAAGCATTGACATCCATAACATGCGAACTTTCTAACTGCACCCGGCCCTGAAGCACACTAGAGAATAAAACTGTGGTCATAACACTTAGGTGGTCTATTGACCCGAGATATCACCCTTCTCGCCCAGACCCAAAGAGACAGAAAGGAAGAGATTAGAATGGTATGGAAAGAATTCAGATTCGGTGCTCACGTTTATCAAGTGGTCCCGAGCCAGGTCCACGTTGAAGCTGCTAGCCGCCAGAGCCTCTGACACGTCTTTCGGGGAAAATCCCATCTGCGTCATCTGCGTCATTGCAGGTGCTATTGTTTCTTTGAATTGCTCATAGCCAGGCGTTGTGTCGGTAGGGCGTCCAGCCGTAGAACCAGACGATCCCGCGGGGCCATATCGTTTCTAGATCGGCATCGTATCAGTATGATACCCCGGTCAAAGTCTGAAGTGTTTCCATGACCCAACTTACTTCGCGACCTTGGAGAAGTGCCATTCGTTCCTTTGAGAGACCCTAAAAACCACCAGGCAAGAATTTATCAGGATGTGAACACGAGATGTATGTAACGTCTTAGGCTACTTGCCTTCTTTAGGTATTCGAGGGCGACGTCCGGCCGCAGATTACTGGCGGTCATTGCTGCCTGCACTTGGTCGAACGAGTAGCCCATTTGCACCAGCTCCATAGACCGCTTGGCGAGCGCCTGGAGCTCTTCATAACACACGTCGCCAACAATATTTGTATCGGCCATAGTCACAGATTTGGCCCCAACTGATGATGATGACTCGGCGTTTCCGTCTGGGTTGGTGTGGTTGATCGTTTCAGGGGGGTTCATCCCGCGGCTCATATGAGCGTCCTCCGTCATGGGAGCAGGCCCAAGGGTGAATGCGGAGACGTGTCCCTGAGAAAGGAAGAAAGACTTGATAAAAATCAAATGTTAACTACAATCTATACTATACCTACTTCATTGGTCGTGTGTTGCCCTAGTGTATTCCCCGGTTCATCCCCTCCAAAGCCTGGATTCTGCGACAAAAGAAAATAAGAGGTACGTGTGAGAGGTTGGACACAAGGCTCAGGCGATGCATCAGAAGCGCTCACGGCTAGTAAATGCTCCAGGAGGAGATCGACATCCATACCGACGGCATGAACGGCGTTGGTAACTTGAGACAATGAGAAGCCCATGTCCACCATTTGTGTGATCTGTGCCTTTACGATGTCCATGTCTTCGGAGTCGGAATCGCCAAATTCCATCTCGTCATCGGGTTGATTTGGCTCTTCCCCCGAGGAGTCACTGGATGAAGATGGTGCCGTGGCGTCTACTATGCGCACTATCTGGGCGGGCATTTCTGTAGGCTCGTCGGGAGTGTGCCAGCTCACATCGCCTTCGGAAGGCGTAAGCCCCTCCTCGTAAGTTCTGTCAGTCGGAACTATTGCAATAGGGTCCTCAGAGTCCAGTTCTATATCTTCATCTTCTCCAACGGACGTTGTGTCGCTATGAGCTTGGGTTGGTGGTGGGGAGGGCGTGGAAGGGGACGCAGTGGGTATCTGGTTTGGTTTTGCAATAAAAATGTGAGCGGTATTGTCAGATATTGAATGTTGCAACAGCAGACTTACCGCTTGCTTCAAAAGAAACTGTGCCATACCTGCCCAGCTAGACAGAAACATTTCTGATTCACTGGAATAGAGTCGAATGGGGGGATGCTGACGAGGGAGGGCGCTAAAGTTTGAGAGCTGTGATTGCTGGTTGCCCGGGGCGACGTTCAGAGCTGAGAGTTGTAATACGAGATTGGAGGTCGGGTGGATTCGAAAAAAGGTGGTTGTCTAAGTTCTGTCAGACCTATGAAGCGTTTGATAGACACATAACACACGCGAGGTTACGGTGCATATGCAGCATTGCCCCGCCTGCCCTGCCACTTTCTTTAGCGCTCTCTGAGTCAGAAAGAACCTTGTTCCACTACAGGTGTCTAGTCCACGCACAGCGGTTTCCATCGAAGGAAATGGATCTTCCAGAGCACCAGATGCCACGATCGGGATGCGAGGAGGCGGCGTGGATGATAACGAGGCGCAGTGTTCGACGCCCCCGGACATTGCCGATTTACAGGTTGAAATTTATCCTGGATTTTCTGGCCTCACTTTCCATATCCTCAGCGGGGGTATCAAGTGGTCTCTCATAGACGGCTGGCAACCTCAATTGTTTTGCGCTAATTCTCTGCGGACCTCAGCGAGGATCGTCTACATAGACTAACTTGACCCATAAGTTCCGATCATTAGTGTATAGCAAATACGTTCTAATCAATGGATCTTCCGCAGCTCCACGGATGATCTAGAACGTGGAACAATCGTTCTTCAATTGTTCTGATGGCTTGCAGAGGAAGCACGCCACACCAATGTAGTCTCCTCGTAACCCTGCTTACACGGTCAGGCAAGAAGTAGGGTTGCGATATCGTTCATATCTTCATGTGGGCCTACCTTGACGCATTTCTCATCTTCAACAGAATATTATTGGACCTTTCAAAAACCACAGCTGCCCATACACTCAGACTCGATTTGAAGAAACGGTCGAAAATCAAGTCCAATGGCCAAGTCATCTCCGGGTCAGGGCGCTTACATTGCTAAAAGAGATATCTGTTCACTGTGATGACCATCAACAGGAGAATGATGATCATTTTAGCCATCAAAGTCACTTCAGCCATTAAAACTTGGTTCGTGGCGGCGTCTCTTGTCGACTTCAGACGATCCCGCACCAAAATGTGCAACTTTGACGGCCCGCCCTTCAATCCTGCGTCATCGATTTCCTTGATCTCCTCCTGGGTCAGAGCAGCTATACGGAAAGTGTGGGTAGCGCTATTCAGCCTCTTCCTCTAGCTTTGCGAGTTAGGGAAGCTAGCGGCTACGCACGAAGGTCTGCAACGTCAAGGTACTCGTGGAGACGCTCGTTTTTGGTAGTCGTCCTATCGTGAAGAAATATCGATCAGTTTAGCCTATTGCGTCGGGCTATAAGGAATGGGCTCACGTGACTATTACGATCCCCTTCTGCCGAGCCCATGAAAATAGGATCTGACCCGGAGTGGCGTTGAGTCGCTCGGCGGCCTTCTTGATAGGCTTATCGACCGGTCCCCCTGGGTTTTTGGTCAGAGGTCTGGATAAGAATCTGGCATCAGATTAACCTCTACGCAATCAAACGGATTAGATATTACGCCAGAGAGCCGTAGGCTTCCACGACTATCTTGTGCTCCTTGCAGTAATCCAAGACAGGTGACATCTCACGGAGCTGGTACGGGCTGAAGTTGATCTATCCGCAAAGTTGAAAACGGGGATTCAAAGTGTAGGGAGCTCAGAGACTGACTTCAGGACCAGACGCTGGTTGGGATATTCTCGCATGACTTACCTGGTTTACTGCAGGAGTGATATTGGAGTGCCTCTTCAACAATTCCAGATCTTTCACCTTGAAATTGCTCACTCCGATACTCCTGGATAATGCCCGCGCCATCTCAGCGCAAGTCGAAGAGCTTTAGCGACTGATGGTACGCTTACTTGGCCAGTCCTTCTTTCTTCACGAGTTCATACTGGCTCCATGTATCCTTGAGATCTTTCACAGGTTCTGGCCAATGGATGAGATACAAGTCAACGTAGCTGAGTCCCATCTAATATGACAGTGAATAGATATTGTCAGCTTCCAAAGAACAGACAGAATTGGTGTTGAATTACCTTTTTCAGGCTTTCGACTAGTGCTTCTTTGATTTCTGAACCTCCACTACCATAGTACTTGGTAGTGATCCAGACGTCCGACCTTGCCATGCCGGATTGCCGAAGGGCGATTCCAACTGATTCTTCGTTTCTGTACATCTACTCATGGATGGCCTGAGCAGATTTACAAACACTCTTGGGTGCTTCAAGATACCTGGGCAGTGTCAATGTGCGAGAAGCCAGCATACAAAGCCTGTGTAATGTATGCACTAGCATCATGGCCGGCCAAGCCACCAGTACCTTTCAAATGCGAACCGGGGGAGTACTCATCAGGGTTTATGCTAGGATGTAGCTCGTTGGATCCACTTGCCTGTACCAAAGCCTATTGAGGGCAACTAAAGATGGCGATGCACCCAACCTTGAGTCCTCGTTCCATGACCATCTGACCAGCTGAACATACCTTCCTGCCATCGTTGAGCGTGATATCCTCGAATGGCATGTTGAAGGATGATTAGGCTCGGTAGAGTAGCGTGAAGAGGGAGCGGAATGCGATCGTGGGTGTGTCCATCAAACGTCACCACGGTGACTTCCCGCTCGGCATGATATACCGACCCTCGGCTTCTTGATTGTCGCCCTATCATTCTACCATCATCCGATATATCATTTGCCAGGTAGGGCTCTGATCATGTCTAATGAAGAAATGCAGTATGTACGTGTAGGCCAGTCGGGCCTCAAAATCTCGAAAATCGTGCTGTGAGATCAGACCTTGGAACAATCTGGTCAGACTGGACGTTTAAACTATTGCTTCATAGAGGATGTATGTCCTTTGGGTCGACTAAGTGGCAGCCATGGGTTCTTGGCGAAGAAGAAGGTGAGCTGGAGATTATGGCCAAATGACATCTGACGATCGCTGAAATGATTTCACAGCAATGGAGCAGATCAAGGCTGCATATGACCTCGGGATCAACGCGTTTGATAATGCAAATAGCTATAGTCATGGGGTGAGTTCAGCGATGTATGTATTAACAGGTTCTTCGGAGACGTATTCATATTTCGAGTGGTGTGGCATTGCAGCGATCTGAAATAATCCTCGGGAAAGCCATCAAGAAGTATCAGCTTCCTCGGGATGAGATCGTAGTGATGACGAAGGCGTATAATACCGTGTCCCG
This sequence comes from Tulasnella sp. 332, assembly GCA_019632285.1. Lineage (NCBI taxonomy): Eukaryota > Fungi > Basidiomycota > Agaricomycetes > Cantharellales > Tulasnellaceae > Tulasnella > Tulasnella sp. 332. The sequence goes on from WSTV01000051.1 coordinate 59,849, forward strand.
CGAGGACGAAGGTACTCTCGCTTTGGCTTCGAAGGAAGAGTTGTACAAGAAGCGCTATGTCAATCAGAACGGCTTGAGCCGCAAGGTCTGTGCAGTGCGAGAGGATATCCACGATATCACCACTAACAGTAGATTTGGATATGCATAGTACCTCTTTGAGGCCGTTCGTCATTCCCTGGATCGTCTGCAACTGGATTACATCGACCTCTTGCAATGTGAGCACACCTAGCCTCCACGCTGGTTTTCGTCAAGTGACATTTTTATTCGCTTGGGAAGGCCATCGCTTTGATCCAGAGACACCCGTGTCCGAAACAATGCACGCGCTTCACGATCTTGTTCAGGCAGGGCTCGTTCGTTCCATCGGCATGTCCTCTTGTTACGCTTGGCAATGTAAGTGTTTCGAGGTCGTGCACCATCATACGTCTGATCCATAGCTACATAGTCTACAAGATGCAAAGCTATGCCCGAGAGCACGGACTGACCCAGTTCATCTCGATGCAGAACCATTACAGCCCGATGTATCGCGAAGAAGAACGAGAAATGATGCCCATGCTCAAGGTGATTCGTGGAGCGATGTCATGGATTGAGAAGCATTATGACCACCTGACACATCAGTTCTCAAGGACCTTGGCGTCGGCGTTATACCTTGGAGTCCGCTTGCAGGTGGATATGCGGCTCGACGATGGAGTGAGGCCGTCCAGACTACCGTTCGCAGCAGTGGCGATAAGTAAACAACGTCCTTCTCGCGTCTCTTTCCTGTGATGCGATCTAACATTCGTTGAACTCGACCTTTCTAGAGGAACTCCGTCAATTATCGACGTGCCTTGGGCGCAGAAAGTGTCTGAAGCGATCGAAGAAGTGGCAAAGAGGCATAGCGCGACCATGGCTCAGGTTTGTATTGCCTGGCATCTATCAAAAGATTTCATGACCGCACCAATCATTGGCACAACAAGCATCGAGAAGCTGAAAGACGCCGTTGGTGAGTAGGCTGGGTGTATGCCGCCTTCTCTGTCAATACTGATTGGCGATCCTTTGGGCAGGTGGGCTGAAGCTGAAGCTCTCAGAAGACGACATCAAGGCGATCGACGCTCCGTACGAGCCTAGGAGGATCATGGGTCACAAGTAAAAGATGTCGCGGAAGAGGGTCATATTTCGACATCAGGTCTAGGATAATGGCTCGAGGCTTTAGTCGAAAATAGCTCTACAGCTGGAGATCCAGTTGAAAATCCATCAATGCAGGTTTGAAGAAGAAGCCGAAGTCGCGAAGTGAGCAGAACGTGGATAAAAGAGATTGCGAGTCGTGTCTTGTCGTGTCCGCTTGCGGATCGATTTACATTCGTCCATGTAGCAGTGATGGTGCTGGCACTGCGAATCGTGCGTAGGGTCATTCCGGCTGATGTAAGCGTCCGTACAAGTCGTGTTCAATCCATTTCCGGCGCTTTTAAGAGAGAGACCAGGAAACCACCACAAGCATTCTAGGAGTGAGTTTTATGTTCATATCAAGCACGATCGTATCCCGTCGGAGAGTCTGCAAATCGCTGTAACCTAGGGTCGTTCCCTGCAATCACTGGGACTAATCGGAGAAGCCGGGTCTTTTGTGCACGACCCTGGTCATCGACTTCTTTGTTCATATCTCGCTGGCAACTATGCACATCATGTCGTACGGCCGAATGGTAATAGTAGCAGTGAGTCCGCTCGCTGGACAACCGGCTGGGTGGCTCAAGATAGGTTGTCCCGGGAGCGTGAAAGCCGCAGTAAATGTATATATAGCCTACTTGGCAGGATTTGAGATGCCTTCCTTGTAACCGTCCCTGACTTCTCAGGCTCCTCCAAGAACCACCGACGGTTGACGTAGAGACAGCCTTCGGGCAAAGTCGACATGGATACCCAGGGCTGCGCTTCTCGCTGGCACCAAAAAAAAAAGAAGAAATCCTTTAAAGGTCGAGTCGACAATAGCCTACGAGAAATATCCCCTCCTCTTTTCCTTCTTCCGTCACCTCTTCACTCCTTTCCTCTAAAACAATACCTTTGAGGCTGGGTACGTATCCAATGGCGTCCAAACTCGAGCTATAGCTGACCGCGCCCCTTCTCCTTTAAACTCTAATACAGCCTCTTGAACTTTTCAATCAGCAACGAATACAATCCAACATCAAAGTTCCCTCTTTTCCACACCGATCCCATTATTCATCATGCAGTTCACCAGCTCAATCGTCGCTCTCCTTGCTGCCACTTCTGCAGCCTTTGTGTCTGCTGCTACGTTCAACGTCACGGTTGGCGATGGCGGAGAGCTCGCCTTTAACCCGAACCAGGTCACTGCTGCCCCTGGCGACATTGTCAACTTCGAGTTGTAAGGCGCCTATTTTTGTATTGTTCTTCAGTACCAGAGCTTTGCTGATATAATGTGACCACTGCCAGCCACCCGATTAACCACACCCTCACCCAGAGCACGTTCGCAACGCCTTGCTCTCCTATGGCTGGTGGCGTGGACTCTGGCTTGTAAGTTATAAGCGTCGGGCAGCTTCGTTGGATCCTTATTGCTCTTTCTTGTCTATCAGCCAGCCTGTGTCTGCAACGGACACCTCGTTCCCGGTCTTCAGCTTCCAGGTCATGCAAGCGACGCCTTTGTGGTTCTTCTGTGCTCAAACAGGGTGAGGTGGCTACAGAGCTGGGCTTGACGCCCCCAAAATTGCATTAGACTCTTTATTTACTCTCCTTACCTGTTGGTGATTTAGACATTGCGCGAAAGGTATGGTATTCGCGTTGAACGTGAACGCCTCGAGCCCCAACACCTTTGCGAAATTCCAAGTAAGAGCATCAGCTAAGGACTTTGGTATCGAACGTGACCGAGCCTCTTACCTCCTGGACCTTGATCTTTCCAGTCCAACGCGATGGGTGGGGCAGCAGCGGCAACAACCGCTGCTGTCGCTGGCAGTGGATATGGTAGTTCTTCCTCGGGAAGCGCTGCGCCAGCCTCCACGTCGGGTGCAACCGGCGGCTCTGCTGCCACCAGCGCCAACGGAGTCGGAGAATCCAAAGTCGTTTCGGCTGGCCTTTCAGTTCTGGCACTCGCACTCGCCGCAGTGACCCTCCTTTGAGAGCCGCAAGGGAACTCAAAGATCATTGGGTAGATTGTTATTTCGTGCTAGATTGTATTTTTCGTTGCGTATTTTTTCTTTTTCTACATTCAACCTTTTTTTCTTCAACATTGTGCCATCATTTAAGTACCTTCTGGGTTTATCAAGCGATACCGAAGCGATGGTCAGCACTAAAAAACACATAGCCACCACCACACCTCACGGTGTCTGCTAGACCTTCCAGTGCCTGTCTCATTCTGGAAGTGTGCTCATTCCTCATTTGTCCTTGACCTTAGTGCTCTGCATGATCCATACATGTCAGATCATCACCTGCTTCGCGGGCATATTTGAATAGGTCTATCAAAAAGGTCTCTTCTAGTGTGACTGCAAGCGCAACCAGGCCAGTGATCCCACTCGCCAACAATACCTTTTGAGGAATCGTGGGGCCAGCAGCAGTACTGGTCCACTAATAGCCTCAGCGGCTTACCTGGGCTGGGTGGTCCAAGGTTCCCTAAGACTTGCCGCGAACCGCGATGGGCACCGGTTGTTCAGAAGCGCAAGTAATAGCACTGGGGAATGATGTCAGTTAAAAACCTGTCGTCTTCGACACGGTGTTCGAGGTCCTTTTATAATTAAGAAGGCAGATGTGACCTTGGATACGTCTCCTGATATTGATCCACTCACAATTGGAACGTGACAGCCGGGGAGGGATGATTAAAGAAAAATGGCAACCCTGGAGGAATCATGAATACCGAGAGTTGACTTTGCTGAGGTTCGTCAAGTTGTAGGGAGGAAAGAAGCCAAGGTCTTCAATGTGATAGAGCTGATAGGCGCGGAGTCTTGATCCAGCCCTGTAGATCTACAAGACCGTATCCAAGCGACTCTGTACGCCACGCCCAGACACCCCCAAGCCTAGTCCGGACTCAACTATGCATCAGTGTACCGCGAGTGACGCGTACGCAGCATGTATTCCTGATTGCCTCGACCATGAGGAAAGCGTTGAGGAGGCAAGTTGCCAGATACCGTACAAAGGCAGCACCTGGGTGGTGCACCTTGACGTGTGAAGCGCCGCCCCCTGGATCTGGATTTGGACTGACAGATGTCCCCCAAATCGTTGCCAGTGATATCCTTCCGCTTTTTTGCATCTCCCTTTCTCGCTTTCGCCGTAATCAAGATAGCAGGGTTGGGCCTTCCTCTTCTACGCGCCAAATTGCGATCATGGTCAAGGCGACCAAGTTACCCCGTCGGCCCGCGACTGCGCCAGGACCAGCGGATTCTAGCTCTTCTACAACTAGTCCAGTCTTTTCTCAATCTTTCAGCCACCTGTTATCTAGGGCGACTTCTGTGCGCCACTTGAAGGAGAACTCAGAACCCGAACGTCGCTTCGAACGCACCGTGGAAGATCGCGAGGGGAAGCGAAAGATGAGCCATGAAGTGACCTCACCGGGCGGCCATCATTTGCCAAATGGGGCGGCAACGACATCTCCTGTTGGTAGTCCAAGCACCCGTACTGCTACGTCCGCAACCCCGATAACTCGACATGCCGAGATTGGATATCGAAAACGCCCCTCCCTGTCGACATCCCACTTGAACGGCAGTTCCAGCCAAAATGGTACCGCCACTCATTCTCTTACGCTAATTAATAGCAACAACTCCTACCAGTCTTTCTCGTCGTTGACCCCTGCTTCGGAAGCCGGCCAGCCGATCGACGCATCAATCTCATCCACCGCTTCCCTGGTACCTGCCGTCGATTTCGAGGACCTGAAACTACCGCCGCCTCCGGCGGCGTCTAATTCCTTCATCAAGCGGAGAGGCAAGAATCACCATGCGTACGGCAAGGCTGTACCATATCCACGATCATATGAGAAGATGGGCGTAGACCAGTGAGATAAATGCTCGCTTTGTTCTTCATATGTCGCAATGCATAATTGGTCTTTCTTGCGTCTGTTGCGTGTAGTGATGTCATTGATAATATGTGGAGTAAGCCCTGGTGACTTTCTTGATGGTATTACGCCTAACGTCTCCTGTCTCTGCTTGACTGTGGTAGTGTTTACCACGTCCCATGACATTTGCCAGTCCTCATTTCCTGACGGGCCACCCAAAAAAGTGTGAGTAGCGACCTGTCTAACAATCATGAAGCGAGCACAGTTGCTCAGAGGTCTCTACTAGACTTGACTTAGGATGTGGTACAGGTGCTTGGGTCTTGCTCGCGGCAGAGCATTGGAAGGACACTGGTTTCGTTGGTCAGTGTTCCACCTACTCAACTCGACATTGAACGCCTCCCCTCACATGGTGGAACGTATTGCTATCACACAGGCCTCGATTTGGTGCGCATACAGCCTGACCTTACCCTACTGGACCCCGACGACGCTACGGAATCGGCAAAGGCCAAGCTGCTAAATCAGCTTGCACAGCCACCCTCGGCAACGACGGCTTTGAACTCTGGCCTCCGGGACTTCGGAGCAGGGCCTGTCACTGTGCCGAACGAAGACACGCCGGGCCGTCCTACACACAAGAGTCTCACCGTCCACGACAAGCAGCCGAAGGGGGTTGGTGAGCATGCGAGCTCACCTTCGCATGTCGTTGGTGGCAGAGGTCGGTCGGCCTCCATACCGCTCTCCACGGGCCCGCTCTCCCCGGCTACGTATCGCTCTCCGCATCTTAGTACTGGAAGCCTCATGAGCCCCCTCTCAGCAGACTCCTCGTTCTCTGGATCAACGGCAAAATTTAAATCTGAGGTCCCTCGTGGACCTACGACCGCTACTACAGGGCCTACGCTAGAAGCTCTGGTCGCTGCCCTCCCAGAGAATGCGCTGTATGGGGGAGTATCAAATGCAAGAACGAGGAAGGAGGACTTGACACCGGTCCACCATGGCGCTGGTCCTGGAACCACGCTGGGCCATCTGAAGCTCAAACAACGAATCAAGTGGGTTCACGGTAACTTGTAAGTCAAGTTCGGTGGTGTGGTTTGTGTCCTAGATACGTTGATGCTGAAGATGTTTTGCGCATTCTCGCTTGGTACGTTACAGCCTCGAACCTCTACCTTTCCCTTCTGGTTACTTTGACTATGTGTGCGTCAACTTCCATGTCACGTCGTATAGTGTATCAGATAATGTTTAACGCTACATTTCTTTAGACGAATGCGCAGAGTTGCACGTGGTATACCTGAGGACAAATGGAGCGAGTTTTTCACGGTACGTTTGACGCCATCGGTCAAATCCCTGAAGTGGTTGGTATTGACTATCATCGCAGGAAGTCAACCGAGTGCTGCGGATCGGAGGGGTGATTGAAGTGCGTTCTCTTCTTAGCAATTTTCAACATCCGCAAAGTTCCCGCTGATAATCGTCTTGCTTCTTGAAGGTCAACGAGAGCAACATCAACTTCCCAGGGGGAGCCTTCCCTTCTTTGACCGTCGGGAATGACCAAGCCAACTCCTCCCCTTCAACTTCGCGCAATAGGCGCAAGGCAGACAGACCGGCCTTCGTAGGCTGTCTCAAAGCTGCGAGACCTAAGGGCGTCAATGACGATATGTACGAGTCCTCGAGTCCTGGATCGCCACCTCTGATCTCTATGGCCTCCGCGTACGCACCTCTCCGAGATACCGGCCCTTCTACATTCTTCCATAATGGTTATGGGCACGGATATATACCACCATCATCGTCCTTGAGGTCGCCGCCCCGTGGCTCGGGTCGGCCTTCATCCGCCGATCCGCCTCGTCCCTCCCTAATGGAATCGAAACTACCTTCAACAACCGGTCTTAGCGTCGCCCCAACAGCCATCTTCGACGACCCACGTGACCATACGATCCTAGAGTCCATTTACCTCTCTCTCCACGAGTCACGCTTCATAAATCTTCAGCCGCTGTTCATCATTCCCGAGTATCTCGGGTCGGTTTTTGGTCAAGTGAAATCGCATCCCCTTTCGATGTTCCTAGCCCCGGATCGAAAAATTGACGGACCGGGCTTAGCTGGTGGGAGGAAGGACCCCACAGATGGGACGCCGATGCTCAACGGAGTGATCGATTCGGTCAGTCTACGAGCATTCACAGCAAGATTGATGGGACTCAAGGCTCCTGCGCTGGGCCTGCACTCTGACGAGGGCGTGCCCTCGGATCCTAACACCCAGGCGCGCCACTACCGCAAGTTCGGTTTAAACATGCCAGACGAAGGGGCTACACCCTCTGCGACCGCTATCGAAGACCTCCAAAAGCATCAGGCTGCTGCACGGCCCAGCAAATCCTCGGAAAAGCTGTCGTCGTCTTCAAGTCGGCCTAGGACCAGTGACACATCGCTGCCCCGCCGGCAGTTTATTGAGGACTACATGGCCTTTGACCCAGCTCGCGCAGAGGCAGATAAAGGATCTCATGAGCCGGATGATGTTTGGTCTCAGGCTAGCACTGGCCGGGGAAAGAGGGTTTTCGAGTATGACGTGGACTTTTCAGGACTACTGTTAAGCATAGAGGTGGCGGGCGTGCTGTCATGCGTTGAGGAGATGTGGGAGCACGCAAGAGCAATGGACTCCGAAGCCTTGAGACCTGTCTTCGATGAGAAAGTGATGCAATACGCAGTGTGAGTAACCTGGACCTTCCTTCGACATACATAGTTTCACCGCTGATACATGAATTTCGCTCTCGTTGATGCTGCCATGCGGTCCTATCTTTATGATCCCCAGTGACATGCGGAACAGGATCCGTAAGTAACAGTCGGCAGTCTCTTCTCATCTTGTCAACAAATAGCACCTGACGATCTCACTCTTGCATGTCCAGAAATGGAATCGACGTTAGAGAAGCGTTTACACTGGGAGGGTCGCAATAAGGGACAGTCCGAACTCCAAAAAGAATTTGAGGCGAGACTACAGCAAGTCTTGACTCAAGAAGAGGAGCTTGTGGCCGACGAGGAAGCCATGGTGTCAGATGAGGATGCAACGACCACAGCGACACCGTCATCAAAGGCCAAAGCATCACAAGACAAACCTCGGAGGATGACAAGTTCTTCGACTTCCGCGACCCCTCTCGTAACGTCGTCGAGGCGCAAGCTGCAGCGCGTGATAGACGGCGAGTATGAGAATTATGCGAATGGGAGGATCATATCGCGCACCGTTCGAGTTTGGAGTGCTGTAAAGGAGGAGCATTATGAGCAGCTGAAAGAAGAGGACCTGGACTGGAGGAAGGGGTGACATAATCAATCCTTTCCATCGGTGCGGCATGTGCTATGAGCAGATCTGTGTTTCCTTTTCTCGACGCCAGACTTGCATTTTCGCTTGACGTGCTACTCCTAAAAGCTCTCGGAACTGCCCTCTTTCTCCCTCTTTCTCCCTCTCCTAGTTTTATCATCTGTCGTCTGATATCTCGGCTTGGGCTCGCGACGTATGTAGCATAGTGTACGATAACTTGGACTGATGATGCCTTGTGATACCATTATTCGGGGGTCAACAGCCCTCGGGTGGGATGATTTCATGGCCTTGTCCCAAGTCCTTTCGACCTCTGGCTACGCTAACACATTGTGGTCATTACCCCGGTCACCAATCTCGGTACGTAGACCCCAAGGCGGCGTGATGCACGCCACCTTATGATGTTTCCAATCCTATCAAGCCCGCAAGGTCAGTTTGTCGCTTGTAAAGAGACAGATTACAGGCCTAGGGGGGGGATGGAAAACATGGAAGGACTTGCACTCACAGCCTTCTGATGGTCTGGGCCACAGTACCTGACGCATTTACATTTGGAACACGTCAACAGCGGGACCTCTCCAGACCTCCAACACTCAGATTTCGTATATCCACACGACGCGAGGGGCATACGCTTCCCGACTTCATTGAGCCGAAGCATATCGGTGGGGGACCGTGTGCCATCGAGGAACTCAATCGTCTCTGTCAACATGTCAATGACGCATTGGTTTCGCTCCATGGGCATAGTCTGCATGAAGCCTCTTTGCCATCAAAACTTGGGTTGAATGCGAGAGTCATGTGTGCAGCCGTAGCTACTCACTGTGATACCAGTCGCGCCACCCTTCGCACCTAGCTCGTAAACGAGACAAGTATGCAGGATCAACAACTGGATTGACTTGGTTCAGATCGTAATATGCGTAGACAATTAGGAAGTTCAAAAGCTTTTCTCAGAAACGGCGTCAGACTATGAGCTGTAAGGTGGGCCACTGCATTTTCAGTCACTCACCTCGATAACATGGAATGTGTGATATATTATGTCCTAGAAATGGGGAGGATATCAGAGTGCGCTACATTCGGAGAAACATAAGGACATTACCTCAACGTCATTTTCTGCAAGGCGACGGACTTGGATGGGCAGCAATTCCCTGCCCTCAGGAGTCCGGGTAAAAGACGCAAAGTGGCCTTTCTCGAGTAAGGAGACCATCATAAAGGAATAAGGCGTGGCGAGCTGGTCGTCCGGGGTGGCCTTGTACGCTTGTGCAAGAGCTGGCAGGTGTTGGCTGCACCAACGTGCGTGAAATATGTCGCCACTGGGCCATGGAGACTTATAGATCTCATAGGCCTAATTTATACGAGAATTTTAGATGTGCGTGTCCAAGAACACTTTAAAGCACTTACTTTGCCGAACATGAAAGTCTTTAAGCCCGGATCAGAATGAAGTCTCGCGGCAGCTACGGATTCCGCATTCTGCAGCTGCAGTCGCTTCGCCAGACTAATCACAGTCCGTTGGACGCCCCTTTGCTTGCGATCTGAAATGTAGTTGATCTCCTCAAGCTCTTTCTCGGTCACATTGTTGAGTTCTTCACCCATTGACAGGGGTAGAGGGGAGCTAACGTTCCCGTCCAATTCTTTCATTTCCGGAAGTGATGACATACTCACGCTCGCGTACAGGATCGCTGATAGAATGAAATGTACAAACTTTTGAATGTCAGTGCAGCTCGAGATAGCAGGTAAAAAGCGCTGTCCATCATAGTTAATTTTCTTGCCTTCAGGTTTGACATGTAGCCAAATATCTTTATGATAGTGTAGTTGGCGGGGCTCATTCGGTCAGACAAGGAGGACACGGGATTCATTGCACAACTTCAAAAGCCATGTCCTCCGAGAAGAATATCAAGACGGTCAGTGGCGCTCGGGAGGTAAGTTTCACGACTGTCCCCTAACGTACTTGGGGGTAAGCTCCTGAAAAATATCATCATCCTTCATTGGCAAGGTAGAAGCAGAAGCCTGACTCGACTCATTACTCTGCAATTGTTGGTCATATTAAGCCATGAGCTAATCTAAAAAGCATCTAGATGAAAACATAAGCTGGATTGATGTGAACTGCCCTCTCCATCTAAAGGATGCTAGCCTCCTGAAACCACCCTTGATTACCTGAGCAAGGTACGCTGACGGGACTTTTCGCAAAAAAAATAATATTGGAATTGAAGTTCTATGAGGTCTGGCTGCGTCACGATTCAGGACAGGCTGGGCGACAAGTGTTGGATGTCGCCCAGTATGTTTAGAGCATTCAATAGTGACCTTCCTGGAAGCGGGAATCTAAGGAAATCTATTTCGTAAGTACTCTGTCTTATATTAGGCTGATGCATCACAAGCAGGCCAGACCGGCAGCCAGGATGAGAATGCTAAGAGATTCGGTGTGCGACAGAGTTAAGCGAGAGACGACTTCACCTTTTCCCCTTGAACGACAACTGCCGGCTGCATATCTCATATCTACGCGGCCGCGGCTACCCATGATCTGACTGTCCTGGTTTTTTTTTTCACTCGACTATAGTTTAAGCGTTGCCGTGCATCCCGCTTGCTTGACTTGGAGCCGACAACCAACAGGCAACAGGATGCTTGCTATATAAACCACTCAGTTCTTTCATTGCTGTCTACTGAATTTCTTCCAATTACGCTCCACGTTCTTCAGCTACTCTATCACTATGTTCCCCCCCTTAATTACTATATCTCTGGTTGGGGCGTTATTGCTCGTTTCCTTTACTTCAGCAAGCCATATATCGTCCAAGATGGATACGATGCCGCTTCACGGGATCAGCTTAATATATCCCGCCGATGGTGTTGACAGCGGTATGCCATTCTAGCTGGTCGAATTCTCAGACTTGCATTGCTCACATTCACCTCTCATACACTAGGAGAATCCTATGCCGTCGGCATGAAGTTCGACTACCGTGACCACGTCATGGGTATTCTCTTCTTCGCGCAATACGAGCTCATCAAGCCCGACGGCACCATCGAGATCCTCACTTCCTACAACAACGTCATCAAGAACAGTTCCTCGTCAGACCCATTGATCGAAGCGACCTTCACTGCAGAATACCCCTTCTGGAATGGAACGCGAGCACCACTCACCCCGTCGTGCCACATGTTCAACAAGTACGAGCTTAGCACGCTCTTAGCACCTACGAACATGACCGGTCTGTTCAAAGTGCGATGGGAGATGGCCGTCGGGACGCCCAGCTATGTTGATCGGATGAATCCGGTGCTATGTAACGGGACGTACGAGCTCCAAAGGCTGACCGATGAGAAAACCTTCAACGTCACTGCGGCAAAGAGCTTAAGGCCCACGGAACAGGCGGCTAAGACGACGGTGCTGTCGTCGGTGGAACCTACAGGGCTCGTATATGTTGAGCCGAATGGCGGGGGGCACGACGATCATTCCTCTGCATCTAGACCGTCGGCGGGAATATTGGGAGGTTTAGTCGGGGTTGGGTTCGCATTGGCTGGGGCCGTGTTAATGTTTTAATGTTTCATTTTTTAAAGTAGTTTGTACAGGACGTGATGTCAAGTTGGGACAAGTAATAGCATACAGAGAGGTCATCAGTTCAAGGCCACTTGGACAACCTACAGCGTGACTTCATACAATTCACGTATGAGGATAAATCAATCAATCAACGCCCACTCAACAAATTCCTATGCCTCTGCGATGACTGTCTTGTTGGCGTTCGGCTGCCCTCTCCGGTTGTGATGATGATGATGGTGGTGCCCCCCACCGCCTTGTTGCCCCTCCTCACCATTTTCTGGCTGGTCTGGCAAACCACTTCCGCGCTTAGCCATCGCTGCTCCCAAGACTTGCGTCCTGAAAGCCAATCCACGAGTCTTTTCGATCACGCTTTGATAAACTGGGAGAGAGCCCTTGTTGGTTGAGATTACGTTCTGCTCCAGGTCGATTTTTGCGTCGGCCGAGAGGGAGAAGAGAGCGGAAGAAGGATCACGGATCAGGTTGACAATCCACTTCTCTCCCTCTTTCTGCGACAGATTCAAGCGAGATGACAGATCACTGCAAATGGGAGGCGATGTCAAGCTGAGCACCCGACAAAATCGGGTCAACAATGACTTACGCGATGTCAATCCTTTGATGGATCCTGCAGTACGCTTCGCTCACCACGAACCGCGCGTTCTCGAGGAACTCTTCCTTAAACCCTTCCAAAAAGAAGTCGTTCTGGATTAACTTCTCCGCCTCCTTCAAGCTGACTTGTGCCTGATCGAAATCAAATTCCACATACACGTCCCGAAGGAAGTCTGTTATCGGGTCAGAGTATTGATACGCCTCAGTTTGGATGAGCTTGACCACTGTTTGCAGGGACGTTCGGACTGTTCGAGACGCGGTGCCCGTGCCCTTCCTCGAGATGATCGCCGCTGCTGCCAGATAACGGAGAAGCCATGGGCATGAGGTCTGTATCGTGTTGAGGTAGGTTGGGGCGAGGAAGGTTTCAAGGAGTGCCGTTCGGCCTTCCACGTGGTTGAAGTACACAAAGAGCGACCAGTGCATGAACCAGGTCCGGGATTGAAGCTGAGTGAGCGCTGGCATGTTGACGCCTGGAGTTGTTGATGTAGTCGCGACGCCAGCATCAATAATCTCTTTGAGTTTGTTGAGTTCTTCGAGAGCTGTATCCCACTTCCCAGATAGGATGTCAGAGGCAGTCTTTCCCCATTGGGAGGAGAGAAGGAGGGCGTTGGAAGTGGAAAGAATCCGGAAGTGGTAGAGGTAATCAGCGGCGCCAGTGTAGTTGCCATAGGTATATTGGAATTGGCCGAAGTTATAAAGTGCGGTGATTTGATCGACGGTAACCTGCAAGAGTAAGATTAAGTTATCGCGCCCACATCAGATACGGCTTGGGCAGGGGCTCACGTTGTAATTATCTTTTAGGTATGTCAAGTTCTGCAACTTGTCCTGTCGAAGGGCCTGCACGACGTCAGGGTTCTCAATGACTGCAAGCACAGCTTGTGCCTCCCCTTCCAGCCGTTCGTTTGTTTCCATAGCTTGCTGTCTCTTCTGCCCAAACTCTGCAAGGCAGCGAAGGGTAAACCGTTATGACTAGAGCAGGGGTTCCGTCTTCGCGCGAGGTGTTTGACCCACCAGCTGGAATCTCCTTCCCCGGATACACTTGTTCGTGCAGCCCAGCATAGTAATCTACCATGTTCGTCTCCTTAGCCAGATCATACTGGGCTTGTATTAGCTCTTCTGCTGGATAGATCTCGTTCTCATGTAGGAAGGAAAGTAGAGGAAAGGCAAGGTGGCGGTCAAGATAAGGAATGAGTTTGGTCGTTAGATCATATTCCGCCATTGCTAGAAAGCCTTGGACAATAGTCAAGCGTTGCGGGCGAGTCGGGCGGTCTGGGCAACGATTTTGGTCCTGATCGAAATTAGAGAAGCGAGGGCAAATGTTCGCGCGGTTGCGAATCCAGTCCAGAACGCAACACCTCTCGTTTGATCTCAAAGCTCAAAGGGAGCGCGTCTGGTCATCAAGCCGCTTTACAACGCTGAAAGCCAGCCATGAGTCGTGTGCGCGACGTGTGGTCAACAAATCTGGATCAGGAGATGGCGACGCTACGGGAGACGGTTGAGCATTACCCCTACATCGCAGTGGTACGCCATGTAGTACTCTTTGTACTGCAGCCATTCAGCTGATATCCTGCGTCTCTGCAAGGAAAGGATACGGAGTTTCCTGGGATCGTTGCTCGTCCGATAGGGGCATTCAAGAATCACAATGAATTCCAATACCAAACTATGCGTTGCAACGTCGAGCTATTGCGGGTTATCCAGATAGGATTGACCCTCTGTGACGCCGACGGAAACTTTGCACCAGAGCCGTGTACTTGGCAGTTCAACTTCAAGTTCGACCTTGAGTAAGTTCAACTCCCAAGAATCCTCATGTCTGTCGTTTCGCTGAGCCATTGGATGTTGCAATGGATTCCATTAGTGAGGATATGATCGCCCCAGAGTCAGTCGACTTACTCCGAGTGGCGAATCTGGACTTCCAACGCCATCGAGAGTCTGGGATCATTCCTGACCAATTCGCAGAGCTACTTATCACATCTGGCCTGGTATTGAATGACGAGGTCACATGGGTATCCTACGCCAGGTCGGTTTTGCGCTCTCCGCTCATCGCATCTGTGCCGTAACCTGACATACGTCTGTGCACGCTAGCCAAAACGACTTGGGCTACCTTCTCAAGGTTCTTACTGCCGCGCCGCTGCCCACCGCCGAAGTAGATTTCCACGACCTTCTTGCAATTTGGCTGCCACGACTATACGACATCAAATATATCGTACGCAGCATGCGGCCAATAAAGGCGGGTCTTCAGGAACTTGCTGATGAGTTTGGGGTAAGTTTTGCATATTGTCAACACATACGTCCTGAGTGTCAATGTTAATATTCTTCCAATAGATCGCTAGGCAGGGCCAGGCACCTCAAGCTGGTATAAACTCGCATGTAATAGCCGCCGTCTTCTTCAAGGTTCGAAACGCCTTCTTTGGCGGAGAGGACATTGACGAAACCAAGTTCAGGTACTTCTATCTTCGACTCCCGAGCAGTCAACACTTACTGATTCACCTGTCGCATTTTTTTTCTGTGTTGAAGCGGTCACATATATGGAATATCTGGCGACTCCAGCTTCATGCCGACCAACGCGCCTAGTGTATCGACACCGGGCGGAACAATGGGACATCAACCGTCCCTACACACTCAGTACGCTGCTCAGGCTATGACATATGGGATGTATCGGTAAACTTTCAGAGCATTTTACGCATTCTTTGAAAAGCGTTGCGCTTGCATTGGCAGTTCCAATGGTTGACCAGCTCTCACAAGACGTGTGAATTATCAAAACGCAGCTACATGTCCATGCATTATTGAGAACAGTGGTCAATCGGCTATATAACGTGTTACATTCCCTTTGACGTCTTTAAAGACCCAAGTTTAGGTCGTTTGCAACGAGGGTTCGTTTTTTTTTTTGCCTCATGACCAGGGCAAACCTTCCATTTCTTTCCTCAAAACTCAATTCAACCCTGCCCACCCCACAGCCTCTCCCAGTCAAGGCGGGGCGTTAAAAGCGGAAGGAAATGTAAGACATCAAGATGTCTGCGCTGCATTATGGATTCTCACTAGACTGTATACTTCCAGGATGCCTTTCGACCGCAAAACTTCAAATTAGCGAAGGATAAGTATCACGCTGCTATCAAAGCTGCCCTTGACAACGCAGTCTGCAGAGGGTGGGTATGATGACCGCCTACCGCTTCGCGTAGCTTGATCCGGTGTACTTCAAGCTATACGTTCGTCTTTGTCTCATCTACGAGAAACTAGGGAAGGTCAATCGCGACATCTCACGCCCGACGAGTCTAGCGTTGTCAGCGTTGGAGGTAGTCCCAGCGCTGTCAATTCAAATCAACTCTCCCCACACCCGAGTATCCGGGCTCAGCAGTTGGTCAAGCAGGGCAAAGCGACCTTCCACTTGTTCAGTGAAAGCGCCAGGGTGTATGCATGATTTGCAAGAATCTCTGGGTTGAATAAAGGCGCATTCTCGACCGATGGACGCTCACTTTGGAAATACTCAATTCTATCACAGATCATAGCGCTCCCTCCCTTCCAAGCTGGTCTCATCATCGAATTTGTGGTCGCCACTACGATGTCGCGTAACGCAATATTTTCCGTCATGCCTGTCAGAAAGAGCAAACCTCATTAAAGTTTGATCTTTTGATTAGCTCGCGGGTTTTATATGGTGTCGCACCGCGTAACGAAGCAGCCTCTTGAGGTCTTACAGGAGTAGGTGTCAATAGAGCAGCGTCTCACCAATGCGTGTGGGTCCTTGTTGTCCCCGCAAGACGTAATCGATAGCTATGATATGCCTCATCAATCAATGGGACGGACCTAGGAAAGAAATTAGGCTTGAAGTATCTGTGAATTTTTGTATCCCAATTCATAGGTGGCTGTTTCTCCTGGAGTGAATGCTGCCCTTCATCTTTCTGTTAGCCCGACAGCCTTCACCGCCCAAACGCACATGTTCATGAGCGATAAACCGGATATGGGACTTACTACTTTAGATCTCCTGCCGATTGGACTGAATGGGCCCCTCAAATAACTGTAAGTGACGCGGTGGACTATTGGCGTCGAGTCCTAGACATCATACAGGCAGGCAAGACCAAGTGGAAAAACATTCCTGAACAAATTCGCAATAAATGGCTATCGACGTCCATGCCACGTTCAGTTCAATGCGGGTAATTTACTCTATTAACATGACTTCCGCCTTGCTAACGAATTATCACAGATTTATCGAAGTCGTCTGTCGCTAGTTTGATCGCGTATATTGGCCCGAACTTCTTGACACGATACCAAAGGCTCTTGTGATTTCACGAAGCATTATTCGAGGCGCAACTGGCTGCCAGTAACCCCTGAGCTCAGGTTAATATACGGAAATCCAAGAGCGTTCTTGTCGAGAGAGCCACCCTACTAGCTGTTCTTCCTCGACAGAATTCGCCGTCCTCACAATCTAGAACCTCGTGGTCTCTTATCGTAACATAAGTTTCATATGCTCTAAGTTCGCGATTACGGGTTGTTACCCTTTCACGTCTTCGCTCGGACGGCACATAACCAGCCTACTATATCCATTTTTGTTATGGATGTTACAGTTGGGTCCGGAGCTGGCAAGTGATAGCGATCGAAGTGACCTCTTTGGCGCAGTCCTCGCTTCACTGGCGAAGCCGCGATTCAAGCCGTAAACGACTGTGCCAACGGCGGTTCTGAACGTACCAACTACCTTTTCATCACCATTCTACATATATGCCTGTCTGTTCACGTCGACTTTGAGGGTGTCAAGGCGATCCATGCGCAAGCCTTGGCAAATATCGAGAGCTGTCGCTTACTCTTTGGTGTTGATAACGACTCAAGGATGTATGGAAGGATAGCACATGTCGAGAAGCTTATGAAGAAGCTTGATATACTCATGGCTAGTGGCAAGGCAACACCAGAGAGTCGACTGCATCCGTTCCCAGACGCGAATGCTCAAGGTGACACTCATGTGGACCAAATCAAACCCTCAGTGTTTGGCCCGGATGGTGATGAGGCCAGTTGGATAGCTCCTGATAGGAAGTTTAAGGAGAGATATTCAATCTTTAAGAAGGAGCAAAGTGCAGAAGGTGGCCTTGGTGATGAAGTTCACAGTCATGGATGGGGTGGCGTGGAGCCGGAGTCCATAACGACTTCGCGCTTGCCAGGGGTGTCCTTGAGCTCCGCCGATGTATCTGACGCTCCGGCACCGAAGAGGAAGGAGCGGAAGTACGGGAAAGATGATTGGCCTCAGAAGTCGTAT
Organism: Tulasnella sp. 332; assembly: GCA_019632285.1. NCBI lineage: Eukaryota > Fungi > Basidiomycota > Agaricomycetes > Cantharellales > Tulasnellaceae > Tulasnella > Tulasnella sp. 332. The sequence continues at coordinate 77,448 of WSTV01000051.1, forward strand.
ATCAACATTTATTCAGTCAGGTCGGAAACTCTACGGAGCGATGGAGAAGGAGGCTACTGCGACATTTGAAGACCTAGCAGTTGAAGAGCATCATTGAATGCGATCGCGCACCTTCTCTCACGCACCCAGATCGAAGTAGTACCAGTGTGTCACTGTCAAAATATCCGCTATGTATAGACTGAAGATTGGTGGACCCAACAGAAGGGCTACACCAAGGCTCTGACCCAGTTTCAGCCCTCAAGTTAGGCTAAAGCGTCTTAAACTTTGAATTATGAAGTTATGCACAGCATTTGCGATAGGCTGGAGTTCATAAAGGAAGTAAGGCCTCTGCTTGCGTCGACGCGAAGGGGTGTAATCTCTGCAACGTGGAATCATGCATGCAACTAGATCCCTCTTCTAAACACCATTCGTCACCCTCCGTATCCTCCTCACCATCTATATGCTTCTTGATCGGCCTTTGGACTGTATCAAGTACCAAGCCTGCGCTTCTAAGATCTCCGAGAGTTTGCCACGCTCCGCAGCTTTTCGGTTTTCGAGGGGGGCGTGCTGTATGAAACGAGACACGAGCTCGCGGCCGATAGACACCTGGCGTGGGACCAATCTACTAGCCTGACCTCCAATAGCTCATGATCATAATAAGTACGTAGCCAGATCGCGAAGGCGTCAATGACAGCGGACGACGTCCAGAGTCAGGGTGAAGTCGGCATCGCAGTAATGTTGGCGTCCACTGTCGCATGCCACATTTTGGAGAACATGACGCCTGCAGTGTTTTTGTCAATGTTTCGCCCGCCCCTCCACATCTCTCCAAAAATGTTCTCATCCAGACGGGTGTCTTCCTCAAATCCCCCTCCCCCCTCCCCTCCCCTCCCCCAAATGAATCCCACGAACCCGCCAACCAGCCTTTCAGCATCCCTCTTTCCTGGTACATCAACATTATTCAGGTCCTCCATCCAGGACATGAGGATAGCATACAAGAACCCATGCAGCTATACTCAAGAGGGTCCCTGCCACGGGTTACTGGATTATTCCGTCCCATATCTCTGGAGCGCCGGTATGAACATTTCGGGCGGTCATTTGTCAGCGACCATAAGCCATCGGCACTTCTCGAAGGTATCCCACGCTTCGTGTACGGGAACTCATGGGTAGGTCCAAAGGTACAGTCGCAGAGCCGATGCTTGGACGAGTCCAACAGCCGGGCCCTGTTCGAGAGCCAGATATTCATCTCCTCAAGGCAGCGCGTCTAGTAAGACCTTGTACGGGATGCCCGGTAGAAGTTGCTGTCCAGAGTTTTCTTTCGCAAGTAAGGCAAGCTGGACCGTGGCGGCAAGATTTTTCGAATCGTCATTCTTCGGGGTCGTCGTAAGGAGCAGGCGCAGTAGCGTCCGAGCGAGCTCTGCTTCGCGGCTTTAACAGGCGACTATGAATTATTCTCGTTCTTCCGCTCCACATACAGGTCTACGCGTAGGCCCCGGCGAATTATTGAGCGACCGCAGCGTTTCAATGTTTGAGTTCAAGCTGTCGGGCATTCGTGTGACGAGCGAAAGTTCTGAGCCAGCTTGCGAAGGTCCTGTGGTATCGTATTGTATGACGGGTAAAGCGTATTGACAAGCGAAAAGCGGCCTTGTTGACAGCAGAAGAATGTAAGAAAGTAGTCGTGGTCCTCATGTTCAAAGTGACGGTTAAATGCCATGAGTATGTCGCGGGGCCGGTCCGGGAGAAGAGAACCCCTAAACTCATGTAAGTTCCATGCAGAAGAAGGATTCCCATAACAGGATGAAAGTGTTAACCAAATCGTCTGCAGATTCTGTCATCGAGTGATGGGCGGCCATTCCAACGCCCCAATGTGTATACCATCCCGGTATAGCCTACACATCATTGAAGTACCATGGGCCGAGCTCCGGCCCTCCAGAAACTAGAAAATTGGTAATCTTATCAACCAATTGAGCCATGCAATCTTCATCCCAACGGTTATATGCAGCAGGAACGATACAGTATCGGAACCAGATGGGAGCTATAAGGTGGATATGACCAGTCTCGCTGCTTCCAGCGGAATTACACGTAAGGACTGTTGAGTGACCCGCCAGGCGTAGTACTTTCGGTCTCCGTGCCGTTGTACACGTCCATCAGTATACCAAAAGTATACGTCCACACCTAACACACGCAGGTTTCTGGCACAAACTTAAGAGCATGACCAGCTCTACGAATTTCGAACAAGGATACAGGCTATCCCTGGAGTGATCGATATTGTCAAACAACCTGCGTGTCAATGCTGCCGTGCGCTTCGGGTTGGCGAACACAATTTGAGCGACAGCTCTGGCCAGGATGGTGGCGTCCGCTAGCCCACTAGTGTCTTCGTGGCTCCGAATGTTCAAGAGGGATTGCTGGAGTTAACAAAGTGGAAGTTGAAATGCTTTACTGGGGCCGAAGAGTTATAGCGCATCGAAGTCAGATGTGAGGGGGACGTTGTCGACGATGGCGAAGAGGCTATCGGTGCGTAGCGACGACTGGGCCATGAGGATCGCGGAGTGGGCGCAAAGCGAATATAGGTCGGACACTTTTGGTCCTGGTTTCGGCGGAATTAACAGTTGCAGCGATGGGATGACAAGGTCATGGGTAATGTAGAGGAGAAGCTGGTAGAATGCGGCTACGAATGGAAGGAAGATCGCGTTCATAGCGATCGCGATGAGCTTCTAGGTCTGGTTAGGGTGATTCCATATTGGACTGGGTCCATATCGCCGCAGCCGGGAGCCGGGGCTCAAGGTAGAAGTAATCATCCCGCCTTTGTTAAAGAGAGTATGTGTTTACAAGGCGCTGACTTGCGACGAGGAGAGAGTGAATGATGGCCCGGTTTGAAATGGAGATGACGGGAAGATCGTAGCAGCTATGACCATGAGGGCCCACAACACTGCCCCTGTCTCGCTGAATGACAGGATGACAATCGCGACGTTTCCTTCCACATTCCGTAGGAAGCCGACGAGCGCTGTGAAGAAGTGGGCGAGGAAGCGAGAAGTAAGGTAGCCAGCGTCTCCACCACTGGCTACAACCATCACTTCTCGGCCACGATGAACTTCTCGGTTCCTCGGATGACTTGGTCATCGATTGGCCTAGTCTTTCCAGTTCGCTTATATGGTTGGAGCAACTACTTTGCCAGGATGGCACCTATCGCAGCGAGGAGTCTGCAGCCTAGACTGGCAAAGAACGTGCAGTTCTACCGAACCGCGCCGTTTCCTGGAGCGAAATGCAAGAGGAGATCGGAATTGGTCAAAGCTGTGCTATTAACGTCCATGACGAGTAATCGAAGGAGGTGGTCGGTTTTATCGGCAGGACTGGCAGTCAGAGTGGTCAGGGCTACCACAATGAAAGCTGTGTTGACGGCGGAGAACAGACCGGCCTTGAATTGAAGTGTGAATCTGAAAGCCTAGTGCATGATTGAATGTGAAGAGCGATTATCTACGAATATAGGGAGCACGCTGAGATTAATGCTGAGCTACAGCATCAAGCCCGCGCCGAACTTGTCGGCGAAGACATCGTGCTTGACCCAAAAATTGCGCTGACGCCCAAACTTATCGTCCAAACGCTCGTGCGGATCTTTTGTCGGAAGAAAGGCGCCTGCGTTGAGGTTTTCTGCCATCGGGTTGAGAAGAGAGTTATTTGTCCGCAGTTGTGTTCAACAGGTTTAGATGTCTCGCTACGTGCCTTCTATACAAGTTCGTGAAGAGTCGTGAAGAGGGCATATTTCGGGGTAATAGGTCATCCTCAGCTCTATCTATCTCGGTCTATATCTTCCATGTAACGTTGATCTCCCCAAAAGAAGACATGAAGGTTGATTCATCGACGGACGTTACGGTCAAGGTACTTGTCTTCAAGATTTCTGACAAAGCTACAATAGAGGTGTAGAAGATAGTGTTGGACGTTGCCTCAAGGTGTGTTCGCAAATGGCTTGCATCCGTCTGTATTCACCGACGAGAGTGTGCATGGATCAACACAAGGAAGCAGAGCGATTTGTAAACAGCCTCAAGGCATAGCATATGCAAAATGTGTACCGCTTGGCAGTCGTGAAAGTAGTGGGTATAATTGAATCATGATAGGCATAAGCGCCGAACCTAGTCCTATCCAATCAAGTGGTTGAACAAGACCTTTCCCAACACCCAAGGTGACATGAAGTCTGATCCAGGTGCTAGGAACATGATAACATGCCAGAATGCTGACTGGACGTCGCGGTGCTGGTTGAAAAGCAGGGCGGGGATTCCCGTCAGCAAGACTTCTGTCTCAACCGTATCAGCGCACCTTTATACCGGCCATTTGGATGGCGCGCCCAAACTCGCGCCTAGACTTGTCATAATCAAGCGTCTCGCCGTCTGCAGGCTTGGTGCCCATATATCCGTAGTCGTTCGACTTGGTTCCATCCCTAAGATATAGGTTGGCCGATATTTAAACGTAAGAATCGATCGGAAAATTTAAACGGAGTTGAAAGAGTGAGGTAACATACAATACTCACCAACATCCCGTAACGCGAGGCCCTTCCGCCTTGAAGAACCTGCTGGATACGTTCGCAGTTCCGAAGTTCATGGATGGGATGGCACGCAGAACGGCATCGAGGGTGATGGCGTCTACGTTTGCCTTCGAGCATCCCTGTCCATACACAGGATTCAGCTTCATTACTGCGTCCCCAATTGCCACCCAGTTGTTTGGTAGGGTGCCGTTCTTTCCGTCCACGTCTTGATATCGAATCCAGCTTAAGGGCCCAGGTTTGACGTATGTGGACGAAGGGGAGAGCTCATCTTCGTGTTCTTCCAGCCAATCAAGAAGCTCTAAAAAGCATGGCGGGATGTGCTCAGCACCGTAAAGTGACGTGACGAATGGCTTGACTTCGGCGATTGTGTGAGGGCGGAGTGCCACATCCCAGGCGCCCATACAAATGTTCACTGAAGGAAACAAGATCGTAGCGTTCGAATTCTGTCAGTAGATGAGAGGAAAAAAATGTGCGGGATATCACATACACAGTGACCCACTGTACAAGATGACGTAAATAGCCCTCTGTTCGCCCGACTTCCAGTCGGGAGCTTGGCAGTAAACGATACCAGGCTTGAAACCCTGCGGGATAATCTTACTCAGGATTCCATGATACTTTTCCGGGATCACCCGGACGGACTGGCTATAGGACATGTATGGGTCATATTCGATCCGGATCGAGGAGGGAAAGTCGAAGCCAGCTTGCTTCAAACATTTGTGGTATGAAATTTGCTGGGGTCCAGTGGCATCTGAGCATACAATAATTGAATGAAAAAGAAGTGAGTGGAACTCGGGAACGCTCGTTGCGGGAAAATAGAGGAGCGATCTGAACGAACGGTAGAGATGGAATATTGGATGATCGTATAATTGTACATACCGACAACAAATTGGCCGCTTAGCTTCTCCTCTTGAAGCTCTGGAGACCTGATAGTGACTCCTGTCAAGCCCGAAGCACCGGCATCCCGAGTATACCCGGTGACGGTGCCCGTGATGAGTTTCACGTTCGACCGAGATCTAACTAGCAGACGTCGAATCAATGTCTCGTAGTGTTCTCGGGTGATGCTCAGGCTCTTCGGAGCTCTAGGATCCCCTTCGTCGTAAGGATCAGGAACCGGGATGCCACGCATTCGCGCACGTACGATCACTTGATCACGTCTATTCTCAACAAAGACGACATAATCCCCAAAGAAATGTGTGAGATAGGCTTCGGAATGCTGTGCGGGAAAATATAATTAAGAGTATAAGAGGAAAGTGCGACTGACGTATATCCGAAGTTGTCGAGCTCTTCATCCAGGTTTGAGAATAGGGCTTCTAACCCCATCAATGCAGGGGGTTGAAAGACTAGAGATGGATAGAGAGAAGGGCATTAGATTGGTGCGTCCCGAAAAACAGCAGAGGTATGACACGACGATCTTATGTTTAGGGCCCGTGCGGTCGCCGCGAGCTTCTGTGTGCCTTGGGCCTAGACAACAAGGGTGCTTGCAGACCGAACTTACAGTGTAGTGTTGTATACTGCATGATTCTAGTCCGTGCTACGATGGGTTCTTTGTGACTGTCCGAGAGAATTTGATAAGATTGATGTTGCGGTAGATCCATCCCGTGTTCGTTGGCCCACTGCTCTGGCTCAATTACCAAGACCGACTCGAAGTGATCAGCACATACTGCGGCAGCGAGAAGACCTGCGACACTGGAAGATGGAATATGGAAGAAGTGAGATACAGGAATGGGCGGACGACTGATAGAATGATAGGGGCTGTACCTTCCACCGCAGACGATGGCTCTCCCTGGTATCTTGCCATCTTTCCTTAGTCTTCCAGTGGTGTGGATATCATGTAATATAGTAAACCTTGGGACCAATATGTGTGTGCGGACGAGCTTCCCGATTCCATAGAGAAGAACACCTGACAATGATGACGCAGCAAGAGCAACGTGCCATGATGGTAGAAATTCGACGGTCATATGGTCAAGAGACGGAATCACTGGTGTCGCCGGTGAAGTACGCAGTAGTATGGGATTTTTCAAGATGAAATTGAGGTTAATATCAGGCTGATGCTGACGGGGCTGTGGTGTGTTCGTGTACGGCGGGGATCCGATGCCGGCCCCGCCGCGGGCTACGACTACCCGCCTATTGGCCGTTTTATCGACAGAAATACAGTCCATTCGGTCATGCCCGATACTACGATCAGAACCAAGATCCGGAATGGTGAAAATGAGCCAGAGTGAAGGTCCTTAACAATGAAACAGCGTCGAACGACCCTTGAGAGATTCTAGCATGGTCGGCTTCTTGGCTTCACATCACTAAGCCCCCGGAGAGAAGCAAGAACCAGCTTCAGACCCATGCGTTCTCAATGCTGGAAGCCGTAGGCATAAAGTTTGAATACCACTATCTGACCAAGCCGCCCCTCCGGGATCGTGAGCTGGCTCCGAGGTCTTTCTCCAATCCATCAAGAGCCACCCCTCATATTGATGTCTGACCCAGCCATCCCATATTCTCGTCTCTGCTGACCACGATTAATTCTTGTAAACCAGAAAAGCACGCGGCTACGGGCTTGCCGGGCGTCAATCGATCTCAAGACAATCGATCCGCCAGCTCGATTTGGATTTGGAATCATAATGCTCAATGCCCGATTGCCCAAGTACACGTGGAGTATTGAACCTGGGGACACTTTCCCACTCCTCGTTCTATTGGTCGCCTGCATTTAGTCTGTCAGTGCGCACGCAAACCGAGTGCTGGAGGACGACACGTCACAAGCTCCGGAACCCCGGATTAGCCACGCCGACGAATCGATTGCACCCGGCACATCTTATCAGTGATTGCAGCTCTCCAAGTCCCCGTTATTCACGCGCCCTGCCCTTGAATATCCGGCTTTCAAGGAATTTAATTTTTCGTTCATTTTTGGGTCATCGGGAGCTTGCGCGTGCCTCACGCTGCTTGCTCAGAAATGCGCAGGAAGACACGCGCGCCGCACACTCATCATGCATCACCTCACGCATACGCGATCTTTTTCTGGATATGACATTTCAATGGTCCCTGAACTGCCTCGTTCTATTCACCGTTTCTCTGGGACGGCGCAGGGTTGATAGAAACATGTCGCCTGGGTGAAGTTATGGAGGTGTTCACGGAAACGTACGGAGTTTCGTCCGCTCTCTCCCTTCCCCCTGCCCGTCGGACTCGGACTCCTAACTCAGCTAACTACTCTCACTTCGCGGATTCCTGTCTTCTCCTGATTTATCCTTGAAGCATCCGTGCATCGAGAGAAATCTCCACACACTGCCCGCCCATATTGGTGAAATCTTATAAAAAGGTCCCGAAATTTATTGATTAGAATGTCGTCAACAATGGCCTCTAATCTCTTAACTAACGCGGAGGGGAAGCGAGAGTCACCCGAAGAGTAAGACGTAATACCACGTTCGTGTCATTAGGTTTTACTAACCAATTCCTTACATGCTTCCAAGGCCAGAAGAGATATGGCAGTTCCACAACAGCTTCGGCAGGAAGTTCAATACCAAGGACTACAAGATTATCTTGCCAGCGGTTTGTGACTTAGATCAGCTGGATTTTGCCGCGCCGCGGTAACTTGACAACGACGTCTTCGCGTTTTGCATCTTGCAGGACAGCGAGGAAATGGCACGGCTAGATTTGATGCACAAGATTCTGACGATGGCACTCGACTCGCTCTATGCGTGTCCAGAGATCGTACAGCCACTTTTGGCCCCTCGAGACGGGCTTGCGCCTGGAGTCCTCGATCTCGGAAGCGGAAGCGGAGTGTGGTAAGCCAGGCGTCTTTTTGTGGCCTCCTGTCTTCACCATTGTATACTCAGAGGCACAAGAAACCCAGAATCTTCTATGAGGCGCTACTGACAGAAGTCTCTTGATTTTCAATTCCAGGGCTCGAGAGATGGCAGAAGAGTTCCAATTTGCAGAAGTCCTGGGCATCGATGTGCAACCCCCGCCGGCCGAGTGAGTAACCCTTCTTCCATCTTCTGATAAGAAGAACACGTTGGCTTTGAGGGGGCATTAGAAGCAAATGAGGAGCTGACGACACTTTGCACCTGTTACTCTCGCCTGCTCATTGGTTCCACTACCCCTCCTCCTATCGGGCTTTGGACATGCTGATTCTAGCCGAGATGTGCCCGTCAATTGCAGGTGCGTCTAAACCCCTTTGATTTGCTGGAACGCTCTTTCCTCGATATTGCGTTCGCCAAGCAATCCCCCCACCCAGTTCCCAATTCAACTCTCGACTGATGCTCCTCCCCACCCCTCCCATCCCATTTCTTGCCTCTGACTGGTGATCTAGGTTCGAGGTTGATGATATGAACTTATCGATATCACACTACGCGCACTGCTTCGACGTCGTTCACTGTCGCGCCATCGATTTCTACGTCACCGACTATCCAAAGTTTCTCTACGAAATCGCCCGTGTGCTACGGCCAAATGGTGTTGTTCTCTTGGTCTATCCCGTGAAGTCACTCTTCAACGAGAAATATGAGCCGATGCCGTATGTCACCGAGGAAGGTCAGGAAGGGTTTTATTTCACGCAGGCGTTTTTCAAAGCGGTACACACTGCCGTCAAGTGAGTAAGACAGTTGCTCAACGAGATTTATACTTGAAACTCTCAGTGATGTACAATCTCTGGTCGCGTTCTGACCGACTTATAGGTCACGGCCGGGAGCAGAAGACGCCTACCTCACTTACAAGAAGATGCTCACCGAGAACCCAAATTACGACGACGAAAGCATTACTATCAAAGAGTTGCACATACCTATCTCACCGTGGCCCGAACGTGAGTTATGGCTCATCCTCGAGTTGCCTCGGCCCTAAGCTTCTGAACTCATCTTATGTTTCTGGTTAATCGCCCCACTTCCTGGCTATCAATCGCTTACATATAGGGATGAACGAGCACGACAAGGCGATATGCTCCATGATGGGGAGACAGATGGATATTATGTTTAAGGCATATCGACCTCTCGTCATCGCCCAAGGCATGGACCTTGCCGCGGTTGACCGACTGCTAGCGGTACGCTGTTCTGGTCGATTTGATTTCTCCAGAATATGTCGTTGAACACCACCTCTTGGGACTCTTTTGTTCGATAGGGCTCGAAACAGGAGATATACAGCCTATCGCTTCGGGCCTACACCCGATACATATATGCTTGGGCGGTTAGGAAGCCGACTCCGTGGCAAGGACCCCCAGCTGGAATGAGCCCCAGCTAATGGGACACGTGGGATAGCACGAGTTGCTTTCGTGCTCGAGATCCTAGTCCGCGTCATCGCTGGTTCGTCGAGCACGGACTCGGCTATGAAGCTATTGCGGACGGTTTAGATATCAACTACCTTGTATCAACAGAACTCCTATGAGATCGTACTTTGAATTGTGTATGCTGGATTTGCTGGCGGACGCCGATCAACGGCGACGTTGAAACGCTGAGAAATCACAAATCACTTGCCATCGGATCTCACCAGCCACTACGCTCAATCCGCATCTCAACTCAAGAGACCAAAAGTCACATGGACGTCGGTACTCGATCGCCGGTCGGACTTGCGCCGCGCTTACCGCCCCATGGGGTGACAGCTTGGCGACAGTTCTCTAAGCAATTGAGACAGTCCATACACTGTATGCGATCATCACGGTAAGAGAGTCTTTTATCCTTGTGTCATCTTGCCAAGGACTGAGCGAGAGATCTTGGATTCAGAAAGTTGGTTGGTCACACGTCATGTGTGAACTCGCTAGGCAAGTGAGCAATTTGGATACCCGTCCGGTTTTACATTCGCGCGTGATATCTCGGCTCACACTTTGCTGTGCCCAGCATGGTCCAATGGAGAGGCGCAGTGGCTCGCGAGTGCTGGAGACGGTAAGATCTAAGGTTCAATTTTGAATCGAGATATACAGGCTCATTAAGGAAGAATAACATACTATTCAAAGACCATCGAATCCTATTGCGGGATGTGTACGGAGAACTGGATCAACCGCGAGCCTCGTTTCTGGGTCCTAGGGTCAGCTTGTTCGAATGGCGTCACTTCGGCAAATGAATGTGTCATCGTTTTAAGGGCAATGTTCTCAGTATTGGAATCAGTTCCGCGAATAGTTACCTGTATTGGTGAGCTTGATTGACTTGCCCCGGCCGGAGAACCCGCCAGCCATTTACTTACAGATACTCCAGTGGGGGGACTGATCCCGGTCTGTATCAGTATTCGCTTTCCTCGGGTTTACAAGAATCGTTACCGACGAGCACAAGATATTCTGACAGTTGGAGCTATCACGACGTGAGTAGTAATACAAACGAGTAGCTTCAAGACGTACACTGATACCGGCGCCGGCAGGACACCATCCGGGACATCTCGACTCACCCCTTCAATGATCACGTCCTGCTCTCGTGTGGAGAGGATCGCAAGATTATACTTCATGACATCCGAACCTCGCGATTTACGGCCGGAATCATGAAACGGCGGTGGGACACCACCGGGGTTCGATATCAGCCGCAGTCAGAGCACATATTCATCTCTTGCGATAGCATGGGTGGCGTCTATCTGCATGATGCAAGGGCTACATTCGGCAACAACACGTCTAAGCAGGTCATTTTGCAGGTGTATTGTCCTCTCCTCATCGTAAGGGGCGCGGGGTCTGACCGCATGAAACCTAGTATTCGACTAAACTCACAAAGGCAGGGTATACTAGTCTGGCAAATCCAGAAGCATCGAGTGTTGTCTTTGACGATCAAGGTTTATCCAGCTTTTCAAGACCCTTCTGTCTCACCTGACATTTTCGCCTCTCCTCGCTGCGATGCCAACCCCTTAGGTCAAAGGTTTGCTGTGACTTTTCTGGTGTGGATGTTTTCCTAGCGCGTCGAGCGGAACACATTCCCCCAAAACTTACCAGCCGCTTGGTGATTCATTACGGCTAGGGACATGTTCCTACGCTCTACTCCTTGTATGACCCGGATCCTATCGCGACCTTCAGTGGAAAGTTCGCTCCGGATGGCTCAGAGGTACCGGAAACAGAGCGAGGCTATTGTAACACGTCAACTATGAAGGTGCGGTCCACTTCCTGTATCGAGTAGATGCCATTGTGGGCGTGCACCTGACCTGATAATGATTCTTAGCACGGCTCGTTTAGCGGCTCGTTTTATACCACGGGGTCTGACGACTTTCGTGCCTACATTTGGAAAATCCCACCTACCGCATACCTATTAGATCGGCGCCGGCAGATGTCGATTGAAGAGTGGAAGGAGGGCCAAGGGGGCAGCGCGGTAGTTGTAGGTGTGTATAGATCCAGAGCGCGATCGACGTTATGGTGCTTGAATTTCGAGGTATGGAATTTTTCTTGATTGGCGCCTCCCCTATAGGATATTGCAACAGCTGGAACGAACCTCCTCTTATCCCAGAGGAGATATCTGCTCCTACCTGTCGCACTGGAGGTGAGGGTTTCAACATCATGTGCTAAACTCCACAGTAAATGTTTCGCAAACCTCAGTCCCTTCTCTCCTCACAATAACAGGACACAGATCCATCGTCAACACGTCTCTCTTTCACCCGCATCTGCCGATCCTAGCCACCGCCGGGATCGAGTCCCACATCTGTCTTCACCGACCGTTTTTAGCATCCGTCTCCATCGATGATGTCGCTGCAAATGGTTATCCACCTTTGGCTGTTGACCTGTCCTGGAAGTCGGGGTATCTTCCCCCTCGAGAGCTTCCACCGTCCATACCACCGAGAGAACGTCACCGTTTACTTCTCACTATGCTTGACGGTCGGCAAATGGACGACAGCGGTGGGGTGCAAGATGCTGCTGTGGAAGATATGAGGAGCACTGCCATGTTTGATGAGTAAGTTAAGACGCACCTTATTTCTCAGCCTGGCTAACAGCACTTCAACTCTTCGGTAGGCTACTTCGGCAAGATGGTCGTCCTGATGTGTTTGTTAGTCGGGCGTATCAGGAGGATTCTGATTCGGATGACGAACGCACGGAGGGTCCAACTTTGGCTCACGATGCCATTCAAGACGATGGCGGTGATAGAATATAGAGCATCGGTATAAGAGACGAGTCAGGCGCGGGGGAATATCAGAGTTCAGCGATACATCCATTTGGTTCTAAAGGGCGTAGACGTATCCTTTTCAATCTGAGCTGATGATGTCCATAGTGTAATTTTGCCAACATCCTAGGGACGCGCTTATAGTTCAGTCTGCAGTTCCGGCTCTCTATTACTGTACCATTTTGACCTTAGCGTCAGTCCCATGTCCCGAGGCCTCACAACTGACTCTATATCGCCAGATGTCCCCCGGTCCCATAAGATCTTGACTTGAGGGACATGTGTCTCGACGGAACAAATGACCTAACACTCCAAGTAAGAACAGCAATTGGCCTGCCTTGAGCCTGATCAGAGATGCTCCAGCGAGATCAGGGGTGTCAAGAATCAGAAGCGATGAGGTAGGATACCGCCAGCCGCCCAAAGTATTCAGGAACAGCTGTGTACATGGGTTCTGAGCCGGGTTCGCTGCCTACCAACTGTCGGTCCCTGGTCACGGACCCCTCTGGCGTAGCGACGGGTCGGCACCCAAACGTCCCGGGGTCCTATGGTCGGCGCTAAGGTCGAAATGATACAATAACGCACCGCAGAGGGGGGCGGTGCCTGCACGAATCCTAGCCGACAAAGCAATCTAAGCGAGGACGGTCACGGCGTCCAAAACTCCCAGACGGGCGCTTGGAGGTGTAGTAGCCGACCCCAATGGCCGAGATCGTCATCTGGGGGGTGCTGCGCCGGGCCAAGATGGATTGGATGATCGACATCGGAGGTCTCTTCATGCCGGTCTCGCTAACCGCCCGCATCTCAAGGGAACTTTTCAAAGATGGATCAATCAGCAGGTCGTGACCTATCGCAAACATCAACGTCCGACAGCCCAGTGTAGATCGTTGTTTATTTCACTGATCCCGCGTTCCCAACTAGTGTACCACATCGTATCTAATGTTTAATTACCAAGACGTTTCCGAAAAGTTGCACATTACATTCGCGTCAAGGGTCTGAAAAGAGACAAGCTCAACCCATCGACAGGATACGGGACGACAGGAAAATAAAGCGAGACGAAAAGACAGAAGCAAGCATAAGAAGTAGAACGGGAAGAGTGCAGCGGAGAGGACCGCGAGGGTTGAAGATGAAAACGTAAACAGCGCTAGGAGCAGTCGAATAGCACAGCCAAGAAGCAAAGAATATACAGATCAGAAAGATAAGTGATACCCAGCCCGGATGTACCAAGAAAGTCGTAAGGAAAGGATAAAAACACAAAACTGGGCACCAATCAATGCGGTCATTGACATACCGCACCCACAAACCTCTCTCCACATTGCACTACCCTGTGGTCGACTCCAACTTCTCCACGGTGGTGCTCCCTACAATGCGTGGGTCATGTACATGGAAGCCTCAGAGCGTCATGCCGTGAATAACTGTCTGGATGACAGAATGGGAAGGCTCAAGCAGATCAGTTTGCATTATATGTCTAGTAGGAAGCAGAAGGAACTCACTGCATCCGCACCAGCTTTTTCCAGTCTATCTTCCAGACCATTGAGTTCTTGCGGGATCCGCCAGAACAAGACTTCCAAGCTGCGTCGCGTCACATGCTGCGAGCTCCAACAGAAGCATCTCTCAGTGATCCCGACGCTGTACAGGAGTGTCAGCGGCAGTGGGATATCCTCGCGCGGTCCGCTTCGGAAGCCTCACAGGCGCCCCCGACCACATATTCACTCTCAGTGCCAACGACCAGTCGGTCCGCGTCACCTGCCTCCCAGAGACGAAGCTGGAGCCGGTGGATGACCACACGGTTGCTGGTTTGCTCTGGGCCACTGGTCGTGCCCTCAGATGGTTGTGAGGTACCATCGTTGTCTGAAGTGCTCGAGACGGCGCAGAAGCCGGTTCAGTGACGCAAGGATCGCCCTGGTCCAGACATCAGCCGTCAGTGAAGAACAGCAGGGTGCGGCTGTTGTATGAGGTATGAGGTGTTCAAGGCTGTTGCCATCAGGATTCAAGGCTGGAGCGAATACGTCAGACGGCCGTGTCATGGGTGTGGGCAGAATGAACCGCCCCAGGCAGTCGCGAGTCGACATGGGCACCATGGTAATATCGGAAGCGAGAGATGGTATGCGCTTTTCCATGTGCTCTTCTCGAGAGATTCACTCAATCTTTCGAGCAAGAGGCGAAGTTCCTTGGATTGTGTCGTTTTCATCATCATCTGGTGCACCTCATTTCATCAGCAGCTGCGTCGACACAGATCGAGAACAAACCGCAAACCTCGATATCCGACGGGAGAGTATTGTCTGTTCTTCAATTTAGTTGAGATCATCACGGGGATCAAGCCCACGTACAGTACGTGTCACTGTTCAAATTCTAAATCAAAGAAGAGGTTCCCACAGGCACCCATTGAGTTTGATCCCGCGTTTCCCCGCCGCCACTCAACAAACGAGAAAGCAAAGCAAAAAACATATGTAACTAAGTAGCGATGACCACGAAACTACGGACCAGGTGCTCTAAGTGGAGATGTCGTGCATATCCATATCCATATCCATATCCATATGCGCATTCTGATCTAATGACCTAGCAGAATCTTATCTTGGTGCTCTATAGAATGAATTGTCTCTTGAGGGGAGATAAATCTGGGCTCTATAGCGCTGGTTCGATAGAGATAGTAAGGAGCACAGTCCGCACTAATGCGAACAACATGAATATCCAAGTGAAAATGGCTAGCGCATCCGCGAAGAGACCGTTTCCGTACTTGCGCGTGAAGGTAGAATAGGTGAGGCCAACAGATGCGAATGTCATCATCACCTGGCCGATTGACCACATGACCGACCTCGGAGCGCCTTTTAGGCCGGCGTCGTCAATCGCTTGCATTTCCTCGTCCGTTAGAGGGCCTATTTTGGAATGAAAAGCCTCAAACTATTGCATGATGAAAAGTGCGTCGGTGGTGACTATTTACCCAACTCTGCAACGCCCATGCATTCTTCGAGTCGCTTGGTTTTGGAAGACGTTCTGAAAGGATGTCCATGGTCTCTTCTATTGGACGGGTGTGACAGAAAAGAGTCAAGTTTGGATACACTCACGTCACAATGACACATCCTTTCTGCCTGATCCACAAAAGCAACACTTGAGCCGGCGTCGCTTTTAATCGGTCCGCCGCCTTCTCCACAGGCGCGTCGACCGGCCCATTCGGCGCCTTTGTGATGAAGCTGAGTGATATGAAGAGATGCCACATAAACAATCCAGATCAGCATAGACAGTGAGGTTGAATAGAGTGAGCGATGACTTACCCGAGCGGCCCATATGCTTCGATAACAATCCCATGCTTCTTGCAGTACAGGAGGACGGGGAGCATCTCTCTAAGTTGATAAGGATTGAATCGGATCTGATGCAAATTACAAAAGAGTTAGTGGTCGCTACCAAGGCGGTTCCATGGGGCAACTGTACTTGGTTCACCGCAGGTGTAATCTTCGCATTTATCATAAGCAGTTCAAGTTGTTCCACATTGAAGTTGCTGACTCCTATGCTCCTAAGTGCATATCAATGACGCATATTTCAATCTAGAACCAATGGACGTCATGCACTGACTTGGTGAGCCCTTCTTTAAGCGTCATTTCCATTTCGCTCCACATTTTCGGAATATCTGGTGGTGGGGTATGAATTAGATATAAGTCGACATATTCAAGACCCATCTATGAAACCAGATGATTGGAGTACGCTAGTGCCGAGTTATATCGGATAAACCCACCTTGTTCAGACTTTGGACCAAATCGTCCCGGACATTGGTTGCGCCAACGCGCAAAAAATGAAACTTGGTGGTGATCCAGATATCATTGCGTGCGATACCGGTCTCTTTCAACGCTACTCCCGTCGAACTCTCGTTTTTGTACGCCTGGGCGGTATCGATGTGCGAAAACCCAGCATGGATGGCTTGAACGACATATTCCACGACGTCCTGACCGTAGAGGGCTGATCCTAAAATAATTGGTTAAATGTTTTCTTCTATCTCAAGTGCCTGGGACTTTTCGAAACGCACCCGTGCCAAAGGCTATGGAAGGGATCTGTGTTTTAGCAACATGTTGTTGGAGGTTAGCGCACGGGTTAACGCGGGATAAATACTACTCGAATGACCTTGCGACCGTCGTTCAACTTG
>WSTV01000510.1:0-21649 GCA_019632285.1 Tulasnella sp. 332
TTGGGCATCTATAGTAGAAATTTCCCAGGGAGAGGATGGAGAGGAAGAAGTGCCTAGGCACAAATTAGATGCTGTGCTTGCCAGACCCTGGAAGGAATATGAAGGTATTATGCCCTATGTGTCACAAAGAGAGGTCTGAGGGAACCGCTGGATGGCGGTGAGGGTGATGATGAGTGCTAGAAGCTCAGAGACAAGGAAAATAGAATGTCTAAGAGAAAACAAGGAGCACTAGGAGCT
Organism: Tulasnella sp. 332; assembly: GCA_019632285.1. Taxonomy (NCBI): domain Eukaryota; kingdom Fungi; phylum Basidiomycota; class Agaricomycetes; order Cantharellales; family Tulasnellaceae; genus Tulasnella; species Tulasnella sp. 332. Next base: position 238 of record WSTV01000510.1, read on the forward strand.
TAATGTATGTAAGTGGAGAGGAGGGGGAAAGGATACAAGAGGAGAGGAGATACAAGATGTTGTGTGGGGGGTGTGTCCTCTACACCTACCTGTCATGACTATGTTGTGCCTAAGTCCAAACTTGAACATGGGATCTTCACTATGGTCACAACTACTTTCCCACAGAATGGACTCCGGAGTTATCTCGGACTTACCTCAGTTTTATATTGGACTATCTTCTGATCATGTGTCTCGCTTGGTAATCCTTCTCTCGCTTATCTATCTTCTCTTCTCTCACTTAGAAGGTCACCTGTCACTGCCCCGCACTTCCCCACACGTGTTCTCCCACACTGCTGTGCAGCGCACCCACGCCAGCTTTGTAATCCTCCACTCTTGTATCTCTATATATACTGGTAGGCGTAGAGGACTTATTCCTCACGCAATGTCTTGTATTCCCTCCTCCATTGTATCCTCCTCTCTACCTCTCCCCTCTCTTCTACATTGAGCTCCTAGTGCTCCTTGAAGTTTCTATACATTTCACTTGTCCTTCTTCACTGAGCTTCTAGTGCTCATCATCACCCAAAGTCCCCTTGTCATTGTCCAGTGGTTCCTCAGCACCCACTTTGTGACACTACCAGTATATGTAAGTTACAGGAGTGGAGGATTACAAACATGACACAAGTATACTGCGCAGTGGTGTAGGAGAACACATCAAGTAGAAGTGTGGGGCAGCAACAGGTGACCTCCTAAGAGAAAGAAGAGAAGAGTCTTAACTGAAAGAAGGCTGACAAAGAGAGGTATGTGATCAGAAGTTAGTCTGAGGTAAAACTGATAATTATCTGAGGCCATTCTGTGGGATAGTAGATGGTGACCATAAAGGAAGAGCCCATGTTTGGTTTGACTTAGAGCAGGACAAAGTCATGACATTTGCCCCTTCTAAGGTTTTTGAGCATGATGGTTGGTGTGATTGCAAGACAATCTTTCAGGATGAGGTTGGTTGGGGTTGGATTTGTGGAGGTCTCTGATTGCCTCAGCTGCATTACTCGTATCCTCAATGTAGTTCCAAGAATTTTCAGAGGTATCATATCCCTTCCATTTGACGAGGTATTGGAAGCAAGTTCGATTCCATCTCAAGTCCAGTATCTGCTCAACTTCATACTCCTCTTTACCTTCTTCATTTTGAACTGGGGGTGGTGGTCTCACAACACGATCTTGAATTGGGTCCTTCAAGGTCACCACTAGTCGCGAGACATGGAAGACTGGATGGATCCTCAAGGTTTCCAGCAGTTCCAGTTGGTAAGCAGACCTTCCCACCTTCTCTACTACCTTGTACGGTCTGAATCATCTGTGCTCCAACTTCACTGAAGGTCTCAATGTCTTAATCGCCTCAGTTCCGGTGATGCTGTCCTTTCAGTTCAGCCATACATAATCCCTGACTTGATGCAGAGTCGCTTGTTGTGTGTGGCGGTCATAGAAGGTCTGGTGTTTCTCTTCTGCTTTCTTCAGCATTGCTTTCACTTCATCTCTGATTTCCCTAATCCTTTCTGCCATCTCTTCTGCCACAGAGACTTTGGTTTCGTTAAATGTCTGTGGTGCTATCATCAGGTGCCTGCCTTGATTGGTATAGAACAGTGTCACTCCAGTGGACGAGCTTACTGTGTTGTTGTACTGGAATTTGGGTATGGCCAGCCATTCATCCCAGTCATCTTGTTGGTAATTTGTGTAGAGTCACAGGTATTGTTCCATCAGAGAATTGATCCTTTCCGACTGCCTGTTGGTCTGTGGGTGGTAAGCTGTTGAAAAGCTAGGTTTTACCCCTATGAATTCATATAATCCTTTCATGAATTCTGAGTTGAATGTTGATCCACAATTGGAAGTGGTTCATAGGGGAGTCCCATGGTGTTTCCATACATTCTCCAGGAACATCTTCACTGTCTCTTTAGCTGATGATGACTCTTTTGTTGTGATAAAGTGAGCTCATTTGGTGAATCAATTGATGATAACCAGTATCAAGTCATTTTTTTTTCCTTGTGATCAGGAGTTTTACAATGAAGTCATAGGTGATGTCTATCCATCTTCCTTCAGGGGCTTCTAGTGGCTGGAGATGGCTCTGCAATTTCTGATTGATAACTTTTGTTTGCCAGCATGCATTGCAGTGGTCCACATAGTCATTGATGAGTTTGGTCATAGATGGCCACCAGTAGGTTCTGGATACCAGTTCAAAGGTTTTTGCTTAACCTGGATGCCTGGCGGTTACTGCATCATGTCTCAATTTGATGATTTCTTTTTGCAGTTTGTGGTTCTGTGGGACATATATCTTCTGTTGATACATCAGCACATCGTTTACCAAGCAGTAGTCACTCATCTGTTCCTTGATCTTCGTTGGCATCTGTTCTGTGTTACCTTGAAGGAAGGCCAGAATAGCAGACATTGACTTGTCTGTCTTCAGTTCTTTCATGATCCTTTTAACTATCTCTTTGTTGGAGAACACTGCAGTGTTTATTTTGAAGTGCGATTTTTTGAGAATTGGTTTGAAATTCTCTACTCTCTCCCTTGGCTGATGGTCTAGCCTTCATGACAGGGGGTCTGGTCTCGCCTTGACACCTGGTCTATACACGATCTTGAAGTCAAATCCAGCTAGGAATAGGCTCCATCTGGCTTGTCTTCTTGATAGTTCTTTTGTGGTCATGAACATTTCCAGGTTCGTGTGATTGGTTATTACTGTCATTTTGTCATGTAGTTTGCCTTAGCACCCAGTTTCACCCAAGTTTGCCCAGCATAGCATTCGAACAATAGACATTCCCATGGAAGGAAGGTACCCACACAGCAATGTACAACAGTCTACCTTAAGCGCTCAGTTTAGCCCTCAAACAATAGATGTTCCCACAATTGGGAACCAACTGCGTTACTCCTTGCAGAAAGGAGGCAACTCATGATATCATTATAGACTAGGTCTAATTCATGACATCATAAATGGAGCTAGATAGTCATAGAACATTCCAGAAGGAATCAGTCAGCATTGTAGCCACCTAGAAGCATGGCTCCATTAAAGAAGATGGTCAAGCACCACTTGCTCCACAAACCACCTCCTTTATAGCCATGATGGTATCATGACATCATTGGTAGATATTCATGTATAAATAGGAGGGGACTCTCAGTAGGAGGATCCCTATCACAATCATCTTGAATAACAGTTCTTCAACATTCCAAACCAGCTATCAACTTTAGCCCAGACCTATTAGTCCTATCCTAGTTCTCAAGCAGTGAGTACCCCTAGGCGATACCTTAGTAAAATATCAGATCAGTCCAGAAAGAGCTGATCTTACATATTTGACTGTTTTCCCTTTCTAGGTATTGCCTCCAGTCTCCAAAGGCCTTGTAGATTGCCAGGAGTTCAAAGTCCTAGATGTCATAATTTTGTTCTGCTAGGGTTAGTGACTTGGATGCATATGCAATGGGATGCAGTTTCCCATCATCTCCCTTTTGAGAAAGGATGGCACCTCATGCAAATACTGAAGACTCTGTTTCTACTACATATGGCTTCTTGAAGTCTGGGAATGCTAGAACTGGGGATGATGTGAACACTTTTTTGAATGCATCCAAAGAGGTTTGTTGTCTACTTCCCCAGTTGAACTTTTCTCTTTTCTTCAGCTGGTCCATCATAGGACATGCTATCTTGGAGTATCCCTGTATGAATCAGCGATAGAAGTTCACAAATCCCAAGAAGACTTGTATGTCATGGACCGTCTTTGGCGCTGGCCATTCCTCAATTGCTGTGATCTTGGCCTTATCTATTCTCATTGTTCTTCCATCAATGATGAACCCTAGATATTCTATCTCTGATAGATTAAATTCACTCTTTGAGTGATTTGCCCAGACATTGTTTTGCTTTAACCTTTGCAGTACCTCCATCATGATCTCATCATGCTCTTCTTGAGTCTTTGTGAATATCAGGATATTGTCCAAGTATATGACAACTTAGTAATCAAGCATGTCTCTGAAGATATCATTCATGAATAGCTGGAAGTTGGCTGGTGCATTTGTTAATCTGAATGGCATCACCATGTACTTGTAATGACTGTATCTAGTTCTGAATGCTGTCTTCCATTCGTCTCCTTTGGCTATGTGGACATTGCTGTATCCTAATCAAAGGTTGATTTTACTGAATATCTTTGCTCCTTGTAGGTGGTCCATGATTTCGTTTGGAAGGGGTAGGGGGTATCTGTTCTTTACCATCATCACGTTGAGGTCTCAGTAGTCAACACAGAGTCAGAGGCTTCCATCCTTCTTTTTTATGTACATGACTGGGGGGCCTGCAGGTGACTTCAATGGTCTGATATGACCCTTTTTTATGTTCTCATCCAAGTACTCTTAAAGGGTGTTGAGTTCTGTCAGTGACATCATGTAGATCTTCTTGAATGGTGGGGTCTTGCCAGGTAGAAGGTCAATCCTTAAGTTGTAGTCACGATTGGGTGGTAGTACTTGTGACTCCTTCTTGTTGAAGATCTTGAGGTAATGGTGGAACTGCAGAGGAATGGCTTTAACTGGTTCCCTCTTTTGTTTGGACTTGTCATCCATCTCCGCGATTCTTGCTGTGTGGGATTGTCCTGCTGCAATCTTGAAGGGTTTGAGTCAGTGTGGCCAGAACACACTGAAGTCAATGACATCTATGGCATGCTTTCTCCATGCATTCTCTGTGATGAAGGCAATGTCTAGGGGGTTATGTCTTGATGGGGCTGGATTACTGACCAGCGTTTCCACTGTTCTCCTGAGGACTTTGTTCTTCCTTGGATTTTGTGGAGCTCTTGAGTCCACACCGTATGCATCAATGTATTGTGGTAGGCACTTCTCCAAGCAATGTTGTGATCAGAACACCATCCAATTGGTGGCTTCTTTTGACCATTCGATTTCCAGTTGATGTTCCCAGATCCAGGTAAGTCTGATTATGACATCATATCTTCTGATATTGGCTATGTGGAATTTTTGTTTGTTGCGATGGTTTTCAATGATTAACTTGCCTGATATCGCTTGTTTGATTCCACCATCCCGTATGGCTTCTCCATTGATTGCATAGGCAGGACAAGGGGTGGTGTTCTCAGCTCTAAGCTGATGTTCTTTGAGGATGTTTTTATGGATGAATACTGTAGATGCTTCCACATCATACAGTGCAAGGGCCAGGATCGCATCTTGACTAAACTTTAGTATTACTTCCAGTTCCACAGGTGCTTCTGAGTCTTTTTTTATGTGACGAGGTGTATATTGATTATCGACAAAGGCATTAGCTATGACAATCGGTGGTAATGTGGGGGTAGAAGACTCATACAACATAGAGGAAATGGGAGCATAAAAGTTTGATGAGCATACTGGGACTGACAGTGGTGTGACACTGCACCTCAGTCCCATGCGTTTCCCTAGCCCCCTGCGCTGTTCTCCTGCCTATTCTCCTAGGCATCTGCTGCTGTGAAGGCCCTATCAGCTGCTTCTTCTGCCACATTCATCTCCACGGCCCTGCCATCATCCCGATCTGGCTCCCTTAGTGTAGCGACCTCTGGTGTAGACGGTAGCAGATAATGCTGGAAATGTGGGAACGTGGATACTTGGGAGACATGCAGATTATAACATCAAGGGTTCTGGGTTCAGGGGTACTGGGTACAATGTGATATGGATGAGGGACAGGGGACAGGGTGTGCAGACAGCGCACAGTGTTTTAGGCAGAGAGAAGAGACTCTTATTCCAGAGGGAAGAACAAGAGGTGAAGTGAGGAACAAACCTCCTCACTTCCTAACTACTTATACTAATTTACTATGAGGCAGTGTTTGATTACAAAGGGAGAAAGTTAGAGAACAATAGGGAACATTCTAGTAAGGCTATGCCATCGTTGAGTCAGTAGCACAGCAGTAGTAATCGGAACATAGAACGAGTCCTGGGAAACAGCAATGTGATGATATCGGAAAAGACCGTGGGAATGGAGATGTGATAATAAAGAAAGAGACCATGAGAACGGAGATGTGATAACAAAGGAAAAGGCTGTGGGAATGTAGAGTTCAATAATGTACTTAGCGATGTCTGTCTCGACAGTGGTCATGACACTTAGCAGTACCGGTCTCTCCAATCCAGCATTCACGTTCAAGGGAGCTATCATGCAGTCCCATGCAAAATGTCCCATCTGCCCACACCTCAAGCAGGCCCCTGCCTGTCTCCTTCTCTGCTTCTCAGCCTCAGTGAGGCATCGGTGCCCTCCCTGATTGATCTCCGTTGTGTTGGGATCATGGGGGGCACCTGGACATCCTTGCTGTCTAGGCTGTTGTTGTTGTTGTAGTGGATGTTGTTGTCCACCTAAGGCTCGGTCTCTGATGACCTGCTGCAGATAGGGATTGGGTGGGCATTGCTGTTGTTGTTATGCTTGGGCTGGTTGACAGGGTGTTTGAGGTGCTGGGGGTCTCGGGTGCTGGCAGCGTTCTTTAGTGTGTGCCTCAAACAGCCTGTTGTCAATCATAATGGCTTCCTCTTGCACACCAAGCAGGGTGGTTCCCCATCCGATGGCTGCCTTTGCCAGCTTGATCTTGACCTTGAGCCCTAACTTGTACTGGGAGATGAGCACTTCTTTGTTCCACACAACATGGCAGGTGTGTTTGCTAAACTCTGCCATGTATGTGGATGCTGAGCTGCTCTGCCTTGGCTACTCAGTCAGGGTTGCTAAAGGTGTGTTTGAAGGCTTCTTTGAATTTCACCCACATATCTGTCATGGGTGTGACCTGCATTGAGTCTTTGATGATGATTAGCGACCATTTCTGGGCTTCCTTGGTGAGGTAGCTGAGTGCCTAGTTGATGAGACTCTGATTGCTGATGAACTGCTGGGAGGACATCACCATATATTGCTCACATGCAGTGATGAACTCATAAGCCTTGTCTCCCTGCTTCCTTCCATCATACTTCTTTGGTACCACTACTTTTGGACCTTTCAGTGGCAACTGTGTGAGTTGCACCCTTGTGATCAATGGTCTGGTGGGTATGAATTGTCTGTTGAAGATGTACTGTGTGTGTAGTGTTATCAGGGCTTGTGGTGCAGAGCTACAGGTTGATTGACTATGTTGTTTACATTGGTTGTGAGCATTGCCATCTGTGTAGTGAGTGCTGCAATTTGAGCAACCAGTTAGTTGTAGGTGGGGGCATGAGTAGCCATTGCTGGTGGTAGTTTGATGGTTGGGATGAGTGGTGCTAGGGTTGATGAGGGGGCGATGTATGGAGATGGTGAGTGGATGGTGTGGGTGTCACTGTCTGAGTTGTGTTCTGACGGGACTCGGAAGCGATTTGTCCTGGAATGCTTGAGAGGCATGACTGTTTAGTCCCACCTGGCAAGGCTTTTGAAGGTTGTATGTATGAAGTGAATCTTGGTTTGAACACCAAGTTTGATGTAAAGGTAGGCTGGTTGTATGTTGCAGTCGATGTGGATCAACCGTGTGAGTTGTTGACATTTGGGACAGTAGGGGATGCAAATTTTTGGGTACAGGTGATACTCTTGGATCACTCAACTACCTGGTAGTACCCTTTTACCATTTCTAGGTCTTTGTGCTCAATGCTGAAGGCGATGACTTGATTGGTGTACTGGGTGAGGTTGCTGATGTTTAGTGTGTAGAGGTTTGGTGTTTCTTTGTTCCTGAGGTTGTATTGGAGCACTGGCATAGGCTTGTTGTGGAGCGGTTGTTATGACACAACGTAATATCATGAAGGGAGGTCTAAGGGAACTGCTGGATGACGGCAAGGGCAATGACAAGTGCTAGAAGCCCAGGGAGAAGGACAATAGAATGTATAAGAGAATACAAGGAGCACTAGGAGCTCAATGTATGTAAGTGGAGAGGAGGGGGAAAGGATACAAGAGGAGAGGTTACAAGATGTTGTGTGAGGAATAAGTCCTCTACACCTACCAGTATATATAAGTTACAGGAGTGGAGGATTACAAACATGACACGAGTGCACTACATGGTGGTGTGGGAGAACATGTGGAGTAGAAGTGTGGGGCAGCAACAGGTGACCTCCTAAGTGAAAGAAGAGAAGAGTCTTAACTGAAAGAAGGCTGACAAAGAGAGAAACATGATCAGAAGTTAGTCTGAGATAAAACCGATAATTATCTGAGGCCGTTCCATGGGATAGTAGATGGTGACCATAAAGGAAGAGCCTGTGTTTGGTTTGACTTGAGAGCAGGATGAAGTCATGATACTATGGAGGATATGAAAGGCCAAAAAATTGTGGAACTAGATAGAGGCATAGCACTATATCTAGGAGTAGTGCAATCCAGGAAGGATGAAAGGCACCTTATTGTCAATGTGTTGTTTTGCCAAAGAAAAATTGCCATTAAGACTAAAGCAATGATAGACTCAGGAGCAACAGGGCTATTCATCAATAAAAGGTTTTTCAAAACCTTGGGGATCAAAAGGATCAAGAAGGCCTAGCTGGTGAGGCTGAACTTATTCAACAGGTCAAATGTGGAACACATTACAGAACACATGATGACACAGATCACTATTCAGAATGAGGTTCAGGACCTCTCATTAGATGTTATGAGGCTGACAAGGTATCCAATTATACTAGGACTCCCATGGTTAAAGAAGTATAATCTGTTTATAGATTGAGATACTAGGGAGTTAAGATTCTGCAACTAGATAAGAGTTGCCAAAGGAAATGAGAATACCCATATACCAAAGAAATTGGATGAATGCCTAACATGGAGGGGAACCAAATTGAATGCCCAAGATGCTGAGGCTCTGTTGGCAAAGAAATTGGATGAGGGATTAAAGGAATAAATCCCTGAAGAATTACATAAATACCTGCATGTATTTAGCAAACACTAGGCTAGGGTGTTACCACCTCATTGCATATAGGATTGTGCAATTGATTTGATTGAAGGAAAACCATTCAAAAAGGGGATCATTTACCCATTATTGCTAGCAGAACTTGCAGCTCAGAATGAATAGATCAATGAACATGTGGAGAAGGGATTTATTAGGCCCTCAACGTCTCTACTCAGCATATCAACATGCTTTGTGAAAAAGAAAGATGAACATGGCAGGTTCACCAATATATGACTGGTGGTGGATTATAGATATTTGAACAGCATAACAGTGAAGAACAGGTACCCCATACTGTTGATTGGGAACCTTACAGACCAGCTCACTACAGCCAAGATATTCACAAAAATGGATCTCAGATGTGGATACCATCTGGTATGAATTAAGGAGGGTGATGAATGGAAAACAGCTATTGCTACCAGGCATGGACAGTTTGAGTATACTGTAATGCCTTTGGGATTATGCAATGCTCCAGCTGTATTTCAACAAATGATGAATGAAATATTTTGCAACCTTTTGGATAAAGGAGTTGTCATATACCTAGATGACATTTTGATTTATGCGGAAACTAAGGAAGAACTCCTTAGGCTTACTCTGGAAGTCTTAAAATGATGTTATAAAAACAATTTATTTGTCAAGCCCAGCAAGTGCACCTTCAAGGTCAAGAAGGTAGAATTCCTTGGCCTAATAGTATTTGAAGGAGGATTACAGATGGATCCAGGAAAAACTGATGCAGTCAGAAACTGGCCTGTACCCAATATATTCAAAGAACTACAGTCATTCCTTGGGTTCTGCAACTTTTATAGAAGATTCATTATACACTTCTCAACAATGGCAAGGCTGATGAACAAATTAACACAAGATAAAGTCAAGTGGGCCTGGGGACCCAAATAGGACAATGCATTCAAAAAACTAAAGGAAAATTTTGACACAAGGCCAGTGTTACTCCACCCAGACCCAGAGAAGACATTTTTTGTAGAATGTGACACATCTGGATATGTGATTGGGGGGGAATTATCACACATAGATGAAGATGGGAGGAGACATCCTGTTGCATTCTACTCAAAGGGGTTGCAGCCTGCAGAAGACAATTATGATATACATGACTGAGAATTACTGGTGATAATATGTTGCTTCCAACAATGGATACACTACTTGGAAGGAGCCAAGTACAGGATTGTAATAAAGACAGATCACAAGAACCAGGAAATCATTAGAATGTCAAAAGTCCTTCTGACAAGGCAAGTCCATTGGACAGAATTCCTGAACGGATTCGATTATTTGATAGAATATCAATCAGGGCAAGAGTCAGCCAGGACAGATGCCCTATCACAGAGAATGGATCATAAGCCAGATGATCACCCAGAACTGGTTTGAAAGATCTTTACAGATGAACATTTCCTAGAAGCAATAGAAACGGCCACACATGAAGATGAAGTGGCAGTGTTACAGGGCATAAAAGATATAATGCCACATAACAATACAGTAGTCCCATACATTCAGCTAATTGAAGCAATAGAAAAGACAATTGAGGATCTGACTTGGGACAAGCAGTACCTCAGGAGAAATGGAAAAAATATATGTACCTGGAGATCAAGACCTGAGAAGGGATATAGTGCACATATTTCATGATTCACAAAGAGCAGGACATAGAGGTTTTAAAGCAATGCTTGAATTGATCAATCAAGCCTATTACTGGTCTATGATGACCAAAGATGTAGAGAGCTATGTGAAGGGATGTGACACATGTCAAAGAGTCAAATCAAGAACACATGTGTCTTACAGTCTCTTGCAACTGTAGGAGATTCCTGATGAGAAATAGATGCACATATCTTATGATTTTATTACAGGACTCCCCACTTGCAAAGAAAAGGATGCAATCCTGGTAATGGTGGACAGGTTTTCAAAAGGAGCACATTTCATTCCCTACACAAAAAGCGAAAAAGGAGAATCAATGGCTAGGCTATTTTTAGACCATATATGTAAGTTACATGGGACACCAGAAAGCTTGGTGTCTGACAGAGGTGTACAGTTCAACAACCAGTTTGTGAAATGGTTATATGAATTACTAGACATATGGCCCTCTTATTCAACCACCTATCACCCTCAGTCAGATATGCAAACAGAAACGGTGAACCAGATCCTGGAAAATTATCTCAGGAATTATGTTTCACATCAGCAGAATGACTGGGTACCCTGCTGCCTTTAGCAGAATGGTCATACAATCAAATACAATGAATACATCACCCTTTCCCCTGTGGTATAGAGAAAATCCAGCATTTTATCCCTAAGAGGTGAGAGAATCATATGCGCCAAGTGTAGAAGAATTAGCACAAAAGATTAAGACCCTGTCAGAAGAGACCAAGGCAATAATTTCTTTAGCCCAAGAGCAATCTGTCAAGACCACCATCAAGACAGACAATGCTAAGTACATTATTGAACTCTATTCTCCCACAGTCTCTTTTGTTGTCATCACATCTCCGTTCCCACGGTCTTTTCCCTTATCATCACATCTCCATTCCCAGGGATCGTTCTATGTTCCAATTACTGTTGCTGTGTAGCTGACTCAATGATTGCACCACTTCACTAGAATGTTCCCTATTGTTCTTCAATGTTCTCTAGTTGTAATCGAACACTGCCTTATAATAGTTTTAGTATAAGTAGTTAGGAAGTGAGGAGGTTTGTTTCTCACTTCACCTCTTATTCTCCCCTCTGGAATAAGAGTGTCTCTTCCCTGTACCAACCCACTGTGTGCTGCCTGCACACCCTGTCCCCTGTCCCTCATACGCTTGACACACTGACTCTGTCCCCTCTACCCTGAACTGTTGACATTGTAACCTGCACGTCACCAAGTCTGAATATCTCACACCTGTAACACTTTCTACCACCACTGCAACCAGAGGTCACTATAAATACAAGGAGCAGGCAGATAAAGGAAGGATTCAAGAACCTATCTTTAATGTTGGAAATATGGTGAGGCTTTCAAGAAAACACATAGAAACAGATAGACCTACCATGAAGCTGGATTACAAAAAGCTTGGGCCTTACGAAATATTGGAAAAGGTAGGATTAAGTGCTTATAGACTGAAGCTTCTGAAGACAATGAAGATACATGATGTGCTTCATGTGTCATTACTAGAACAACTCCAGCCAGACATTTGGAGACAAAAGCCAATCCTATTGCTGCCTGTCAAAGTTGAGGGTGAGGAAGAATACAAAGTTAAAAGGATAGTTGTCATGAGTAGGCTGAGAGAACTGCTGGACGATGACGATAGAGATGATAGTGAGCACTAGGAGCTCAAGGACGAAGACAATAGAATGTATAAGAGAATCCAAGAAGCACTAGGAGCTCAATGGATGTAAGTGGAGAGGAGGGGGGAGGATACAATGAGTGGAGGGAATATAAGATGTTGTGTGAGGAGTAAGTCCTCTACGCCTACCAGTATATATAGGAGTACAGGAGTGGAGGGTTACAAAGATAACACAAGTGCACTGCATGGTGGTGTGGGAGAACATGAGGTTGAGAAGTGCAGGGCAGTGACAGGTGACCTCATAAGCGAGATAAGGAATGAGTCCTAGATGGAGGAAGGATTACTAAGTGAGACACATGATAGAAAGTAGTCTGAGTCCAAAGTAAGCCCAAGGTAAATCTGAGGTCCGTCTTGTGGGAGAGTAGATAGTGACCATAGAAGAGATCCCCATGTTTGAGTTGGACTTAGAACATAATATAGTTGTGACAATAGTCAACTTAAGAATAATCAACAGCGAGTTAGAATACTTGGTTCAATAGAAGGGATATGGCAGAGAAGAAGATAGTTGGCAGCTAGAAGAAAACATGAAAATTGCATCTGAAGAAATCAGGAAATTCCACAAAGAAAACCCACTAGCTGCAACAAAAAATACCCTACAAAAAGGGACAAGATCAAGGCCTATAGCATAATGCTGAAGGCAAGAGGGAGGTAATGTTATAAGGTGTATTGCCTTTGTTATGTGCAATCACCCTTAATACTGGACATGTCCATTGAGACCAGAACACATAACATGTGTGCCACAGACAAACCACTTTGCCCTTAACTCTGGAATTCAGCAAAGAACCAAATGCGGGATTAAAGCATGAACAAGATCACTTCTCGTGGATTAGATGAATAACCCCTTAGTGGGAAATAGGGGGAAGGTGAACAAATGATATCAGAATGATGTCATAATTGGAATAGAGCTGCAGAGCAGAATTCAGAGCTGGAAAAGCTATTTCCACCACAAGAGAAGAACCGGCCCCATGAACCTAAAAAGACTGTGCATGACATAGGTGAGAGTTATAAGATAATGCACAGTAGCTGCATATGACATAGGTGGAGCAGTGTCACGACTACATCTGCCCAAGTACAACTTCAACATGGGGACCAACTCTATGGTCACATCTACTCTCCCACGGAACGGACTTCGGAGCTAGCTCGGACTTATCTCGGATTTATATTGGACTAACTTCTAATCATGTGTCTCTCTTTGTCAGCATCCTTCTCTTCTCTTCTCTCGGCTAGGAGGTCACCTATCACTGCCCCGCGCTTCTATCAACGTGTTCTCCCACACCGCCACGCAGTGTACTCGTCTCAGCTTTGTAATCCTCCACTCATGTACTCCTATATATACTGGTAGGTGTTGAGGACTTATTCCTCACACAACGTCTTGTATCCTCTCCTCCATTGTAACCTCCTCTCTCCCTCTATCCTCTCATCAGTGTTGAGCTCCTAGTGCTCCTCACTGTCTCTTATACATTCATCTTTGTCATCCTCATCGAGCTCCTAGTGCTCAACCTCACCTACGATCTTCTCGTCGTCGTCCAGCAGTTCTATCAGACATCCCTTCGTGATAAGCAGTTGTGGTGGTTTGGGATGAGTCATAGGGGGATTGCTCATGTATATAAGGGGAGCTGGACTGTAGCTAGACTCCCCATTGCAACCACTTTGTATACACAGGTCTCTTGAAGAGAGATCCTCTGTACTCTAACCATTAAGCCCCTTTGAATATTTGTAACAGCACTAAGAACATCTTTTGCAAAAGTATGTATTAGGAGTGTTACTGCTAGGCCAAACCCTGAAGCCATCTCAAGAGAGCTGACTGTCAGGTAGTTTGCCTTAGCACCCAGTTTCTCCCAGGTTTTGTGCAGCATAGTGTTCAAACAATAGACATTCCCATGGAAGGAAGGTATCTGTGTGGCAATGTATAATAGTCTACTTTAAGCACTTAGTTTAGCACTCAAACAATAGAGATTCCCATAATTGAGAACCGACTGTGTTACTCCTCACAGAAAGGAGATAATTCATGATATCATGATAGACTAAGTCGCAGAACATTGTGGAAGAAATCAGTCAGCATTATAGTCATTTAGAAGCATGGCTCCATTAAAGAAGGTGGTCAAGCACTACTTGCTTTAGAAACCACCTCCTTTGTAACCATGGTAGTATCATGACATCATTAATAGATACTCATGTATAAATAGGAGGGGACTCTCAGTAGGAGGCTCCTCATCACAATCATCTTATATACAAAGTTCTTCAATCCAAACCAGCTCTCAAGCTCTTAGCCCATATCCATCAGACCTATCCCAGTTCTCAAGCAGTGAGTACCCCTAGGCAATACCTTAGTAAACCTTTAGATCAGTACAGGAAGAACTGATCTTACAATCAGGGTTGAAGAACATGGCCTTGAAATCGCAGATGAAAGTGTTCCACCTTGTGGAACATGGTCATGGGTTTGGACCAGGGTTGAGGATCTCAGCTGTTATGGGTTGAGCCCATCTTGCAGCTCAATCTTGCCTTAGCATTGTTGTCCAACTAATCACAATTTGGTCCCTTGGGAAGTCCTGGGGACTCTCACAACTACATCCTACACCAAGTCCAACCCAACATGGCCTCTCCCTTTATGATCACTATCTACTCTCTCATGGACTGGAACTCAGACTATTCTCAGATTTAACTCAAACTATCTTCTAATCATGTGTTCATCTTTGTCATTCTTCTCTCACTTAACTTACTTCTCTTCTCTTGCTTAGGAGGCCACCTGTCGCTGCCCTGCACTTCTGCTCCACATGTCATCCCACACCGCCACACAGTGTACTTGTGTCATCTTTGTAATCCTCCACTCATGTACTGTAGTGACCTCTGGTGACAATGAGGGTAGATAATGTTATAAATGTGGGAGAGTTGTACTAGTGCACATGCAAGTTACAATGTCAGAGGTTTGGGGTACAGGGTCAGAATGTGTTTGTTCTTGTGGATGAGGGACAGGGGGTAGGGTGTGCAGACAGCATACAATGGGTTTGGCAGAGAGAAGAGAACTCTTATTTCTAGAGGGGAGAATAAGAGGCCAAGTGAGGGACATACCCCCTCACTTCTTAGCTACTTATACTAAAACTACTACAAGGCAGCATTTGATTACAAATAGAGAATATTGAAGAACAGTAGGGAACATTCTATCAGAGCAGTGCAATGGTTGAGTCAGTTACACAGCAATAGTAATCAGAACATAGAATGATCCCTGAGAACAGAGATGTGACAATAAAGGAAAAGACCATGGCAATAGAGATGTGATAACAAAGGAAGAGACCATAGGAATGGAGATGTGATAACAAAGAAAGAGACCATGGGAGAATAGAGTTCAATAATGTACTTAGCAGTATCTGTCTTAATGGTGGTCGTGACATGTACCCTATATATACTGGTAGGCGTAGAGGACTTATTCCTCACGTAATGTCTTGTATCTCCTCCTCTACTGTACTCCCCTCTCAACCTCTCCACTCATCTTTATTGAGCTTCTAATGCTCCTTGGAGTCTCTCTATTCATTCCATTATCCTTCACATCAAGCTCCTAGAGCTTGTTGACATTGCCCAGCAGTTCTTTCAGCATCTCATCATGACAAGGACACAGACAGATGTAGGGTTCCACATTTTGTAGGAACATCCTCGCTGCAGCTCCGCATTCACCCTTATAGGGATCCAGCTTTGCTATCTTGAGTCTGCCCCCAATGCTGTCTGCTCCACCTTGAACTGTAACTTGTAGCACTAGCATGTTTATAATGGGTGCTAGCACATTGATTACTGGTGCTTGAATTGTAGTGATTGTTGTGGCCTGTTGGGTGATGGTGTCAGCCTGAGCTTGTAGTTCTTGGTCTTGGTCTTGAATTTGGGTGTCACAACCACCGTCGAGACAGATATCGCTGAGTACATTATTGAACTCTATTTTCCCATGGCCTCTTCCGTTATTATCACATCTCTGTTCTCACGGTCTTCTTTGTTATTATCACATCTCCATTCTCACGGTCTTCTTCATTAATATCACATCTCTGTTTACCAGGGCTCGTTCTATGTTCCGATTGTAGTTGCTGTGTTCATGACTCGTCAATGACACAGCCTTGCTAGAATGTTCCCCATTGTTCTCTAATATTCTCTCTTTGTAATTGAACACTGCCTCGTAGTAGATTAGTATAAGTAGTT
The DNA here is from genome assembly GCA_019632285.1 of Tulasnella sp. 332. Classification (NCBI taxonomy): domain Eukaryota; kingdom Fungi; phylum Basidiomycota; class Agaricomycetes; order Cantharellales; family Tulasnellaceae; genus Tulasnella; species Tulasnella sp. 332. The sequence continues at coordinate 16,553 of WSTV01000510.1, forward strand.
AGGAGGTGAGGAGGTTTGTTCCTCACTTCGCCTCTTGTTCTTCCCTCTGGAATAAGAGTCTTCTCTCTCGGCCAAACCCACTGTGTGCTGTCTGCACAACCTGTCCCCTGTCTCCTGTTCATATCACTCTGTACCCTGAACCCCTATACTCTGAACCTCTGACGTTGTAACCTGCACGTCTCCCAAGTACCCACATTCCCCACGGTTTGAACACTATCTACTCTCGTCTTCAACAGAGGTCGCTACATTAGGCGAAGTCCTTCGCACCGTGCACCTTACAACTCGATGGATCCCAACAATCAACAGGCCTGGGGAGGTGAAGACCCCCAACAACAACAACCACAACAACAACAACAACAACAACAACCAGACGAAGAACCACAACTCCCCTCGTTCGAGCAGCTTATCGGAATGGTACTGCAATTACGCTCACATATCGAAGATCAAGAAAACGAACTTCAGGCTCAATCCCAAACTATTACCCAACAAAACGCGACCATTACAGGGCTGCGAGCACCAGCCCCGGTCATCAACATGCCGGTGCCTATTGTTAATATGCCGGCACCCCAAGTAATGGTTCAAGGAGGAGGAGGAGGCGGCATGGGAGGGGGAATCAAGGTAGCAAAGCCGGATCTCTATAAGGGTGAACATGGAGCTGCAGTGAGAACCTTCCTACAAAACGCAGAACTCTACGTCCGTCTCAGGCCTCAAGATTTCCCCCAAGACCAGATCATAATCAGTTGGACTACGATGCTCATGCCAGATCGAGCCGCACAATGGGCTCAACCAATCACAGCCGAGATCCTTAACCCTGGACCTAATCCATCACCACGTTCCACTTCATGGAGCACATTTGTACGAGATTTCAAGGCCACGTTCTTTGACCCTGATGAGGCAAGAACCGCATCGGATAAGCTGATGAGTCTTAAGCAGGTGAAGGGTGTGGATGAGTACACAGCGGAGTTTCGGAACTTAGTTGCTATATTGGGATGGTTGGAAGAATCGCAGTTAAGGGCTCAGTTCTCTCGAGGACTGAAAGATCACGTCAAGACATCACTGATCAACTACGCGGACCCTGCTACGTTAGCCGAATACATGCAACTATGCGTAAAAATTGACAACAACCATTTCCGACTAGCCAAGGAGCTTGGGCGAACCAACAATACTAACCTGCATCCTGCAGCAATCACGCCACATGTTAACCCTACGCCACCACGAGTCAACAACACTGTGCCTCGTACCACTCCTACAATCCCTCGTAATCCGGCTCCTCCCATTACCCGCGATCCTAATGCCATGGACTTATTGGCAAATAATCGACGAATCTCAACGGAGGAACGTCAGCGAAGGTTCCATAATAAGCTTTGCCTATACTGTGGAGAAGCTGGCCATCGCAAGAGCAATCACTACATGAAGGTGGTAGCGGCGAATGGATTTGAAGAGTTGAAGTTCGAACCGGTAGTGTTGGCGGAAGATCTGCCTGAACCGGTTACAGGACCACAGCAGGGTTTTGGAGGAGGCTTGTGAAGGGCCGAGTGCCTTCGCGAGCCGAGGTGTTAAAGAAGGTGTTGAGTAGTCACGATACCCCTATGAATACCATTGTCATTGCTGCCACTTCTTATGATGAGCACAGTAAAAATATTGTGATACCCACCCAACTATACACCAAAACACTCCAGAAAAACCTAACAGCATTAATCGATTCAGGAGCCACGTCATCCTTCCTAAACCATCGCTACGTCGATAACTATAAAATACCTACCACGCCACGTGCCTTTCCTCTCGCAGTAAAAGATATCGATGGACGATCACTAGGCACCATCGATCGACAAGTAACGGCACGATTACGTATCGGATCGCACGAAGAATTAATCACTCTCGATGTCACACCAATAGGAAAACACCTGATGATCTTAGGGTTACCATGGTTACAGAAACACAATCCAACGATTGAATTCCGAACCAACCGTATCATGTTCGGAGATCCCCATTGTGCCACACACTGTCTCAACGTAGCGCCCGACATCTTCGGAAAAACCAATGGCGAACCAAGTCAGATCAATGCCATGACGAGCAAAATGGAAGAAGGAATGATGAAGGAATTCATGGATATATTGCAGTGCAGTAGCGAATGCGGAGCACAACCGGAAATGACCGATGAAGACAAGGAGTTTTTCTGACAACAAATTGTGGAAGACACGGTGGAAGCACTTGCAACTGAAATGGGAAAAAACCTGTCGGCGGAGATCGCATCGAAGCACATGAAGGAAGAACGACCAGTAAAGGAGATCGTACCTGAGGAATATCATGACTTCCTCGATGTCTTTGATGACAACACCGCCGACGTACTTCCCCCTCACCGAGACTACAACATTGCAATCGACTTCGAACCTAACGCGGTACTACCAAAGCCTGCAGGACTATACCCAATGTTGGACGCAGAAAACAAGGAGATGAGAGCATGGCTCAACGAATTCCTGGCGAAAGGGTTCATCCAACCATCAAAATTGCCAGTTGCGTCTCCGTGTTTTTTTATCTCAAAGAAAGACTCAAAGAAGCGACTCGTCGTCGACTGGCGCAAGATCAACGCCATCACAATTAAGGACCAGTACCCAATACCATGAATAGACGAAATCATGGACCGAGTATGCGGATCCAACATCTTCTCTAAGTTCGATTTACAAAATGGGTATAACCTGGTACGGATCAAACTGGGCGATGAATGGAAAACGGCGTTTCAAACCCGGTGGGGACTATTTGAATTCAAAGTAATGCACTTCGGACTGTGTAACGCACCTGCTGTTTTCCAACGCATGATGAACGATGTATTGGCACCAGTCCTCGATATCTCGGCCACGAATTACCTCGACGACACACTCTCGTACGCTGACGACAAACTACGCCATATTAAGACCAATCATACGATACTGAAACGATTTAGAGAATTCAAACTCTATTGTCGCGTGAGGAAATGCGAATTCCATATGGAAGAAACAGAATGGATGGGCGTACATGTGAGTGAGGAAGGGTTCGAGATGGACAAGTGGAAGGTGGAGGCCATTATGGACTGGAAGATGCCGCAAAACGTTAAAGACGTACATTCGTTCTTGGGATTCCTTAACTTCTATCGTCGCTTTATTAAAGACTTCTCAAAAATGGCGAGGCCAATGCACAACCTGGAGAAGAAGGACGTACCGTTCGACTGGGGTGATTGTCAACAGAAGTCGTTCGAAGCACTCAAGAAGACGATTACCACAGCACCGGTACTAGTCCATGCCAACCCTGAGAAGGAATACACGCTCGAAACCGACGCATCTGATTATGCATACGGCGCGATACTGTCCCAGCGACAATCCGATAGGAAGTTACACCTGATCAGTTACCTCTCTAAGTCGATGTCGCCGGCAGAAAAGAACTATGATATCTACGACAAGGAGATGTTAGCAATAGTAAAAGCGTTGGAGCACTGGCGTCAGTACCTGGAAGGAACAAAAAAGCCAATCGACGTCATCACAGATCACAAGAATCTCCAATTCTTCAAAGACGCTGTGATCCAGAACCGACGACAAGCCCGATGGTCTGACCTATTGACACATTACAACTTCCATATCAAGTATCGACCAGGAACACAGTCAGGAAAACCCGACGCATTATCTCAACGTTTGGATCACAAGCAGGAAGGGGGGGATAATGACGAGCAAAAAACAATTTTCAACCCCGACACAGTCACATCAATATCGGCACTCTACATGTCAGACATTGACCTAATCGAGCAAATCAAGCATGTGATCCTTCACAACAAACGGGTGGAAGCAGTAATCGCATTCTTTAGGTCTGGACCAGAGAACGCTACAGCCGAAATAAGGGAAATGATGAAAGGGTACACATGGGAGGAAGGATTGTTATACAGACATGGGAAGATCTACGTTCCTGATGACGAAGACATGCGCCAAAGTCTAATGGAACTCTACCACGATTCGGCGATCGCTGGACATCAAGGTCAAGCCAAGACACTTGAATTGGTATCACGAGGATACTATTGGCCTTCGATGAAAGCTTACGTCAATCACTACGTCGAAACATGTGATGTCTGTCAACGAACCAAAAATCGCCATTCGAAAACGCATGGTCTTCTGAAGCCACTCCCAGTGCCGGAAGGGCCTTGGCAAGCAATATCCTACGATTTCATCATCGAACTGCCGCGATCAAAGGGATTTGACTCGGTCTTCGTCATCACCAACCGATTAACGAAAATGGCCCATTTCATCCCCACAAACAAAGACGTTATGGCAGAAGGAATGGTGAAGTTGCTAATTGACAACGTATGGAGGTTGCATGGGATGCCGTTGACAACAGTATCGTACCGAGGACCACAGTTCAATGCGAAGCTGACACGAGGTGTTTATGAAGCATTAGGAATCAACCCTACGTTTTCGACAGCGTATCATCCACAAACGGATGGACAAACAGAATGTACCAACGTCGCTGTGGAACAGTACCTGCGTGTATTCTCAGCACATAGGCAAGACGATTGGGCCGACTTCTTTACGTTAGCGGAATTCACGTATAACAACTCGAACCACTCCTCGATTGGCATGTTGCCATTCTATGCCAACTACGGATATAATCCTATGTTCACCAACCTCCCATCGATTCACCAGTCATCGCCGATAGCCAGAGAAATTGCAAAACGACTAGCAACAGTGCAAGCTGAACTGAAGTCAGCGATGACAGTATCCCAAGAACGCCAAGCAAGGTTCTACGATAGGCATCACGGAGAAACACCGGAGTTCCAAGTCAGAGATAAGGTGTGGCTTGAAGCAACGAACATTAGCACTGATCGCCCTTCAAAAAAGTTAAGCGCTCGGCGACTCGGCCCGTACACCGTCATCCATGTAGTTTCAACACACGTATATCAACTCACACTGCCCGCCACCATGCGTATTCACAACATATTCCATGTGTCACTGCTATCTCGATACCACGAAAATACACTACCAGGGTGCTCCTTCCCTGTCAGGTAGTTTGCCTTAGCGCCCAGTTTCGCCCAGGTTTCGCCCAGCGTAGAATTCAAACAGTAGACATTCCCACGGAAGG